>JBBPBX010024333.1:0-23892 GCA_038048925.1 Garcialebias charrua | reverse complement strand
TTCAGGACACTATTCATTACTCGCCATGTTGCTTTCATATCACCATTACTTTTATCTAATAATTTACTATAATATTCTTTCTTATGTTTCCTTATAATCCCTACTAATTTATTTTTATACTTTTTATATTTTTCTTCAGCGCTCTGACTTCGCAATTTCAAGAAACATGAATACAAATAATTCTTTTTTTTTACAAGCATTTCTCAACCCTTTTGTCATCCATGGTTGATCAATCGTATTTCTCTTTGTGTAATTTGTTTGCACACAATTCTTTTCATACAGAGCTTCCAGGATATTCATAAACTCATCATATGCTCTGTTCGCATCATCAACATACACATCATTCCAGTCTTGTTTATCTAGATCCTCTTTCAATTTTTCCAAAACTTTTTTTGACGTGTTTATGATCTTTTTCTTCATTGTGACTGCTTTTGTGATGCTTTGATCATTTTTATAGATTGTGAAAACTGGTAAATGATCACTTAAGTCGGTCGTTAAGATACCACCTATCACGTCCCCATTTGTTATATTTGTGAAAATATTATCAATTATTGTGGCACTATGAGTTGTAATTCTTGTTGGCTTTGATATCAATGGATACATATTTAAACTGTACATTGAGTTTATAAATGTGCTTATGTTATTTGAATCTGTTTTATTTCCCATATCAATGTTAAAGTCTCCACACAAAAAAACATTTTTATTAAAACTCTTCTCCATTAGCTCCAAGATTTTATCCATGAATATTTCTATATTTGCTCCTGGTGATCTATATACACAACTTATTATGTTTTTATCGTTTTTGTTTATTATTTCTATTGTTATCATTTCCATAGAGATAATAAACAAAAACGATAAATCTTTATCAGTATTTAGTAGTAAGTCAGTTGAGAATTCTGAGAATTTGGACAAAAACTGAGAGTAATCGCCTGGTGGACGATATATAACAACTAGTAAAAGTGGCTTTTCTGATTTTCATTTTGGATGAGAAAGACTGACGGACACTGATTCAAAAGAATCAAATCTAATAACTTGTTTGGCATTAATCAATAATCCTGACTGAAAAATAGAAGCTACTCCTCCACCTCGGCCAGTTGTTCTGGGAAAGAAGAAGAAGAAGAGCGGCTCCATCAAAAGAGGGATGGACGCCATCTCTCTGCATCAGACCTAACTTTTCTGCTGCATCTGAACATCAGCAGCCAAGCATCAGCTGCTGATCATCAGCAGCTAAATATCATCAGCTGAACAAGCTAAATGCAGCTCGATGATGAATGGATGTTTACTTCCATATGTGTAAAAATCATTTATTTAGAAATGACTGTCTTTTTTTATGCTTTAGCTGCTTCTTTAGCTGCTTCTTTAGCTGCTTCTTTAGCTGCTTCTTTAGCTGCTTGTTGTGGGTGAAGCCCTCAGGTTGGTCCTCTGCAGAGACCAGAGTTCTGTCTTCTGGTTCTGTCTTCTGGTTCTGTCCTTGAGACACCGGTCTTTGAGTGAGCCGTCCCCACCATTAGCCAGTCATCGCCTGCAACAAGCCGAAGGTTTCTTGGAGCCAGAGTCTTTCTGATAGAACTGGTCTGGGAGCAGCCGACACGTCAGGAACATGACACAGAACTTGGGTCAGCTCTGAACCGGTGTCCTGTGTGAAGGATCACACGGAAGAACTCATGAGTTTCTGTCCAACTGAAAAGATGTGGTAGTTCTGTACAGGAAATACTCGAGTTACGTACGAGTTACGTTCCCACGCATCGTTCGTAACCCGATTTTGCCATAAGTCGGGGACCACCCGAGCCGCCCCTCATACACGTACATGTACGGTACTGTACAGTTACCAAACACTTAGCCTATCCTAACACAGTACCCTACATAATAATCAAAAAACACATACATTTCTTACTTTGAGCTGGCCAAGCCTGTCTCTGTCTTTTAGCATGTTAGCTCGTTGCACGTCTGAGCTGTGCAGCTTCGTGCTGCGCCACGCAGTCCAAACTGTTTACAGGAAGAACTGTTAGCATGTTAACTCCATACATTTGGAGCCAGAAAAAGAGTTAATAACTTACTGAAAGCCGTTTCTCCACGGTGTTCGTCCAACAAGCTACACCGCGCTAGCGTTAGCCCCTCCGCGTTAGCATGTTATCTCGTTGCTTCTCCGGCCCAGCTCGCTGTCTGCTGCTTCACGCCGTTCACAGCGTCAATTTCCTTTGTCCTTCCGTCCCTCCACAAAACCGCCGTTCAGCTCCAGCTCATGTATCCGAGCGCAGCAACCTCTGATCAGACGGTCCGTCCGAAGCCGGCTCCCGAGGCCAGAGCTAACTGGCTAAACTTCCGAACACCGCCGAAAACTGCCAGACACAGCCGGACACAGCCGGAAACTGCATAATCGGCTTCAAAATAATAATAATGATAATAATAATACTTTATTTATAAAGCAATTTAAAACAACCACAGCTGCAACAAAGTGCTGTACATGAAATCAAGAACATTTAAACACACAAAAATATATATATTTTTTTTATTTCATATTTTTATTAATATGATGCGTTCGTACCTCCGAATTGCCGTAAGT
This sequence comes from Garcialebias charrua, assembly GCA_038048925.1. Lineage (NCBI taxonomy): Eukaryota > Metazoa > Chordata > Actinopteri > Cyprinodontiformes > Rivulidae > Garcialebias > Garcialebias charrua. The sequence continues at coordinate 21,329 of JBBPBX010024333.1, read as the reverse complement.
CGAGGGCGTCGTAACCCGAGGACTACCTGTACAATACTGAACCTGGAGCCAGGGTTCAGGCCCTGAGATTTGGATTCTGGACATGAGACCTGGGATCAGGACCTGAGGTCTGGGTTCAGGACTTCAGACCTTGTTCAAGACCTGAGACCTGGTTCAGGACCTGAGGTCTGGGTTTAGGACCACAGGCCTGGGATCAGGACATGAGACATGGGCTTAGGACCTGATGTCTGGGTTCAGGACCTGAGACCTGGTTCAAGACTTGAGGTCTGGGTTCAGGACTTCAGACCTTGTTCAAGACCTGAGACCTGGTTCAGTCCCAGCCAGCGGCTCAGGTCAGGCCCGGTGGGACCGTCTCCATCCTCTCAGGCGATAACGGCGTCTCTCCGTGTAAACGGAGAAAGGTTATCAGATGTTCATGTCCAGCCACCTTGGCAGAAGTGGACGGGTCTGAAAAGGTTCTGGTCTCAGTGTCAAGTGGATCCTGACGGGTCAGATGGTTTTAATAGAGTCCAGATTAGAGGGTCCCGCGGCTCGCCGTCTCACCGAGATATGCTCGTCTTTCAGTCCCGTTTACCGGTTCTCCCTGAGCTCCTCCGGGCTTCGGCTTGTCAGCGCTTGAAAAGCTTTTGTTTCGGTAGATTTCAGCTGCTTTTCTTTAGCTTTTTATCTCCTCCTGGATAAATATTCTCTCTCAGGCGAAGGTAAAAAGACAGGAGGAGAACTTAATGCAGTCCTCTCCGGGTCTTTAAAGGAGCCGAGGAACAATGGTTCCTTTCAGCTCCGGTTCTTTACTGACTGATGACATGAAAGAACCGAGACGTCACTTCATTTCAGCTGCCGATCACAAGCTTCGGCTTTTTAAAGCAGTAATCCCCGACTCAGGATAATACCTGAGCTGGACCCAGGTGAGAAACATCAAGGACAGGTGCGTTCAGGGACCGTCAGGACATTTACAGACAGCTGCCACTCAGATCCTCAATCAAACCTTCGGCTGTTTTTATCTAACGGCATTCTAGAGCTGCTGGTCCAAAAGAGTCCAGCTGATGTTGAGGTCCAGAAGAGTCCAGCTGATGTTCAGGTCCAGTAGAGTCCAGCTGATGTTCAGGTCCAGAAGAGTCCAGCTGATGTTCAGGTCCAGAAGAGTCCAGCTGATGTTCAGGTCCAGTAGAGTCCAGCTGATGTTCAGGTCCAGAAGAGTCCAGCTGATGTTCAGGTCCAGTAGAGTCCAGCTGATGTTCAGGTCCAGTAGAGTCCAGCTGATGTTCAGGTCCAGAAGAGTCCAGCTGATGTTCAGGTCCAGAAGAGTCCAGCTGATGTTCAGGTCCAGTAGAGTCCAGCTGATGTTCAGGTCCAGTAGAGTCCAGCTGATGTTCAGGTCCAGAAGAGTCCAGCTGATGTTCAGGTCCAGTAGAGTCCAGCTGATGTTCAGGTCCAGTAGAGTCCAGCTGATGTTCAGGTCCAGAAGAGTCCAGCTGATGTTCAGGTCCAGAAGAGTCCAGCTGATGTTCAGGTCCAGTAGAGTCCAGCTGATGTTCAGGTCCAGAAGAGTCCAGCTGATGTTCAGGTCCAGTAGAGTCCAGCTGATGTTCAGGTCCAGAAGAGTCCAGCTGATGTTCAGGTCCAGTAGAGTCCAGCTGATGTTCAGGTCCAGTAGAGTCCAGCTGATGTTCAGGTCCAGAAGAGTCCAGCTGATGTTCAGGTCCAGTAGAGTCCAGCTGATGTTCAGGTCCAGTAGAGTCCAGCTGATGTTCAGGTCCAGTAGAGTCCAGCTGATGTTCAGGTCCAGTAGAGTCCAGCTGATGTTCAGGTCCAGTAGAGTCCAGCTGATGTTCAGGTCCAGTAGAGTCCAGCTGATGTTCAGGTCCAGTAGAGTCCAGCTGATGTTCAGGTCCAGTAGAGTCCAGCTGATGTTCAGGTCCAGTAGAGTCCAGCTGATGTTCAGGTCCAGTAGAGTCCAGCTGATGTTCAGGTCCAGTAGAGTCCAGCTGATGTTCAGGTCCAGTAGAGTCCAGCTGATGTTCAGGTCCAGTAGAGTCCAGCTGATGTTCAGGTCCAGTAGAGTCCAGCTGATGTTCAGGTCCAGTAGAGTCCAGCTGATGTTCAGGTCCAGTAGAGTCCAGCTGATGTTCAGGTCCAGTAGAGTCCAGCTGATGTTCAGGTCCAGTAGAGTCCAGCTGATGTTCAGGTCCAGTAGAGTCCAGCTGATGTTCAGGTCCAGTAGAGTCCAGCTGATGTTCAGGTCCAGTAGAGTCCAGCTGATGTTCAGGTCCAGAAGAGTCCAGCTGATGTTCAGGTCCAGTAGAGTCCAGCTGATGTTCAGGTCCAGTAGAGTCCAGCTGATGTTCAGGTCCAGTAGAGTCCAGCTGATGTTCAGGTCCAGTAGAGTCCAGCTGATGTTCAGGTCCAGAAGAGTCCAGCTGATGTTCAGGTCCAGAAGAGTCCAGCTGATGTTCAGGTCCAGAAGAGTCCAGCTGATGTTCAGGTCCAGTAGAGTCCAGCTGATGTTCAGGTCCAGAAGAGTCCAGCTGATGTTCAGGTCCAGTAAGAGTCCAGCTGATGTTCAGGTCCAGAAGAGTCCAGCTGATGTTCAGGTCCAGAAGAGTCCAGCTGATGTTCAGGTCCAGAAGAGTCCAGCTGATGTTCAGGTCCAGTAAGAGTCCAGCTGATGTTCAGGTCCAGAAGAGTCCAGCTGATGTTCAGGTCCAGTAGAGTCCAGCTGATGTTCAGGTCCAGAAGAGTCCAGCTGATGTTCAGGTCCAGAAGAGTCCAGCTGATGTTCAGGTCCAGAAGAGTCCAGCTGATGTTCAGGTCCAGAAGAGTCCAGCTGATGTTCAGGTCCAGAAGAGTCCAGCTGATGTTCAGGTCCAGAAGAGTCCAGCTGATGTTCAGGTCCAGAAGAGTCCAGCTGATGTTCAGGTCCAGAAGAGTCCAGCTGATGTTCAGGTCCAGAAGAGTCCAGCTGATGTTCAGGTCCAGAAGAGTCCAGCTGATGTTCAGGTCCAGAAGAGTCCAGCTGATGTTCAGGTCCAGAAGAGTCCAGCTGATGTTCAGGTCCAGAAGAGTCCAGCTGATGTTCAGGTCCAGAAGAGTCCAGCTGATGTTCAGGTCCAGAAGAGTCCAGCTGATGTTCAGGTCCAGTAGAGTCCAGCTGATGTTCAGGTCCAGTAGAGTCCAGCTGATGTTCAGGTCCAGAAGAGTCCAGCTGATGTTCAGGTCCAGAAGAGTCCAGCTGATGTTCAGGTCCAGAAGAGTCCAGCTGATGTTCAGGTCCAGAAGAGTCCAGCTGATGTTCAGGTCCAGAAGAGTCCAGCTGATGTTCAGGTCCAGTAGAGTCCAGCTGATGTTCAGGTCCAGAAGAGTCCAGCTGATGTTCAGGTCCAGAAGAGTCCAGCTGATGTTCAGGTCCAGAAGAGTCCAGCTGATGTTCAGGTCCAGAAGAGTCCAGCTGATGTTCAGGTCCAGAAGAGTCCAGCTGATGTTCAGGTCCAGAAGAGTCCAGCTGATGTTCAGGTCCAGAAGAGTCCAGCTGATGTTCAGGTCCAGAAGAGTCCAGCTGATGTTCAGGTCCAGAAGAGTCCAGCTGATGTTCAGGTCCAGAAGAGTCCAGCTGATGTTCAGGTCCAGAAGAGTCCAGCTGATGTTCAGGTCCAGAAGAGTCCAGCTGATGTTCAGGTCCAGAAGAGTCCAGCTGATGTTCAGGTCCAGAAGAGTCCAGCTGATGTTCAGGTCCAGAAGAGTCCAGCTGATGTTCAGGTCCAGAAGAGTCCAGCTGATGTTCAGGTCCAGAAGAGTCCAGTTGATGTTCAGGTCCAGAAGAGTCCAGCTGATGTTCAGGTCCAGAAGAGTCCAGCTGATGTTCAGGTCCAGAAGACTACACTCACACATTCATGCACTGATGGGACACACCTTGGAGACAATGAGGTGTTCATTGTCTTGCCCAGGGACACTTTAGCACGTGACTTCTTGTGGAATCAAACCCCCAACTCTCTGCTCTGACCCCCCTGCCCTCCAGGTTCTGGTTCTGTGAAGGATCACTGTCTCGTGTCAGACATGTGGACATCAGGTCATCTGGACATGTGGACTTCAGGACATGTGGACATCAGGTCATCTGGACTTGTGGACATCTGGACATCTGACATTAGGACAGTGGGCATCAGGTCATCTGGACATGTGGACATCAGGTCATCTGGACATGTGGACATCAGGACACGTGGACACCAGGTCATGTGGACATCAGGTCATCTGGACATGTGGACGTCAGGACACATGGACACCAGGACATCTGGACATGTGGACATCAGGTCATCTGGACATGTGGACATCAGGACATGTGGACATCTGACATCAGGACATGTGGACATCTGACATCAGGACATGTGGACATCTGACATCAGGACATGTGGACATCTGACATCAGGTCATCTGGACATGTGGACATCAGTACATGTGGACATCTGACATCAGGACATGTGGACATCTGACATCAGGACATGTGGACATCAGGTCATCTGGACATTAGGACACGTGGACATTAGGTCTTATGGACATTAGGACATGTGGACATCAGTTCATCTGGACATCTGACATCAGGACATTGGGACATCAGTACATGTGGATATCTGACATAAGGACATGTGGAGATCAGGTCATCTGGACATGTGGACTTCAGGACATGTGGACATCAGGTCATCTGGACTTGTGGACATCTGGACATCTGACATTAGGACAGTGGGCATCAGGTCATCTGGACATGTGGACATCAGGTCATCTGGACATGTGGACATCAGGACACGTGGACACCAGGACATGTGGACATCAGGTCATCTGGACATGTGGACGTCAGGACACATGGACACCAGGACATCTGGACATGTGGACATCAGGTCATCTGGACATGTGGACATCAGGACATGTGGACATCTGACATCAGGACATGTGGACATCAGGTCATCTGGACATTAGGACATGGACATCAGGTCATATGACATCAGGACATGTGGACATCTGACATCAGTACATGTGGACATCTGACATCAGGACATGTGGACATCTGACATCAGGACATGTGGGCATCTGACATCAGGACATGTGGACATCAGGTCATCTGGACATTAGGATATGTGGACATCAGATCATCTGGACATCAGGACATGTGGACATCTGACATCAGGACATGTGGACATCTGACATCAGGACATGTGGACATCTGACATCAGGACATGTGGACATCTGACATCAGGACATGTGGACATCTGACATCAGGACATGTGGACATCTGACATCAGGACATGTGGACATCTGACATCAGGACATGTGGACATCTGACATCAGGACATGTGGACATCTGACATCAGGACATGTGGACATCAGATCATCTGGACATTAGGACATCTGACATCAGGACATGTGGACATCTGACATCAGGACATGTGGACATCTGACATCAGGACATGTGGACATCTGACATCAGGACATGTGGACATCTGACATCAGGACATGTGGACATCAGGTCATCTGGACATTAGGATATGTGGACATCAGATCATCTGGACATCAGGACATGTGGACATCTGACATCAGGATATGTGGACATCAGATCATCTGGACATTAGGACATCTGACATCAGGACATGTGGACATCTGACATCAGGACATGTGGACATCTGACATCAGGACATGTGGACATCTGACATCAGGACATGTGGACATCAGATCATCTGGACATTAGGACATCTGACATCAGGACATGTGGACATCTGACATCAGGACATGTGGACATCTGACATCAGGACATGTGGACATCTGACATCAGGACATGTGGACATCAGGTCATCTGGACATTAGGACATCTGACATCAGGACATGTGGACATCTGACATCAGGACATGTGGACATCTGACATCAGGACATGTGGACATCTGACATCAGGACATGTGGACATCTGACATCAGGACATGTGGACATCTGACATCAGGACATGTGGACATCTGACATCAGGACATGTGGACATCTGACATCAGGACATGTGGACATCTGACATCAGGACATGTGGACATCTGACATCAGGACATGTGGACATCAGGTCATCTGGACATTAGGACATGTGGACATTAGGTCATATGGACATCAGGACATGTGGACATCTGACATCAGGACATGTGGACATCTGACATCAGGACATGTGGACATCTGACATCAGGACATGTGGACATCTGACATCAGGACATGTGGACATCAGATCATCTAAACTGGAAATTGTTTGATTTGGACTTTAGTCTAAATATGTTTCAAACGTAAACATTTGAACTTGGACAACTTCAACAACAACATGGATGTTGTACGGTTGAGCATGAACTTTGATGTCTTGAACCACTTTGGCTGTGGCAGCCTGGGAGGAGTCGACGGCCCCAGAAACCATCTTATCTCCAGCAAACTGGTTGTTCCACTGTAGGAGTGAAATGCTTGGTGGGGAAACCAGTTTGTTTGTGGCTCCTCAGACTGATGCAGCTCTTCAGATGGACGTGAAACATCTCAACAACAAAAACTGTCCATGTGTCCATGTGTCCATGTGTCCATGTGTCCATGTGTCCATGTGTCCATGTGTCCATGTGTCCATGTGTCCTCCTGACTGAACTTTGATGTTTCAAACTTAAAGTTCAGTTGAAACGTAGAAAAACACTGAAGCTCAGCTGAACTTGTTTGTATTTGTGGAACCAGGACCAGAACCAGGACCAGGATCAGAACCAGAACCAGAACCTGGCTCGGGTTTAAAGAAGTCCAGACCCCGTGTGAGTCCAGAGCTCGGGGCTGATTGAGACCAGGATTAACTCTGGGGCTTCAGGGCCTCCCAGGTTTAGTTTGTTTAAAGGTTCTTCTTTCACTCTTTGTTTTCTCTGCAGGTCCAGTTTGATCCGTGGACCCGGTTCACCCAGAGACCACCTCAGAACAAAGCCCAACAGAACATTGGTCACGCTGGACCAGGTTTCAGACTCATCGTGTTGGAGGAACATCAAAGTGAGGAGTCCTTTCCTTTTCTGGTCAAGACATCCCCCTCTCCACCTCTGTTACAAATCTTGGAATAAAAATGGACTCTCATCTTACATTTGAAAATCACATTAAGCATCTGTTTAAAACCTGCTTCTTCCATCTTCGAAACATCTCCAGACTTCGCCCATCTCTGACTTTTTCTGATGCTGAGAAACTCGTCCATGCCTTTGTCTCCTCCAGGCTCGACTACTGCAACTCCCTGTTTATTGGAATCCCTGGCAAAAACCTTCAGAAGCTTCAATATATTCAAAACAGTGCAGCAAGGATTTTATTGAGAGTTCGTAAATTTGAACATATTACACCCATTCTCCATAACCTCCATTGGCTTCCTGTCACCTACAGAATTCAGTACAAAACTGCTCTCATTACACATCAATGCTTACATGGAGCTTCACCAGATTATCTGAAGGATATTCTTATTCCATACTCATCCACCCGGTCGCTGCGGTCACAGAACAGTAATCTCCTTCACATTCCGAGAACCAAATTAAGGACCATGGGAGACCGGGCTTTCAGTGTGGCTGCCCCCCGCCTGTGGAACTCTCTTCCTGACTGTCTGAGAGCCCCACAGTCACTGGTTGACTTTAAGAGCGGCTTGAAGACCTTTCTTTTCAACCGAGCATACTCTACCTCCTCATGATTCTACTTTTGATCTTAGTTGATACTGTTATTGATTTTAATTGTTTTATTGACATTTAATTCTGTTGCACCTTGTAGCACTTTGAGATTTTCATTAATGAAAAGTGTGTTATAAATTGAATTCATTATTATTATTATTATTATTATTAGGAGTCCCAGCTGGACTCAAAGAACCCCAGAGGAGTCCAGATGACATCACTTTTAAAGAAACCCTGCAGGTTCTGACCCGGTCCAGAGGAACACATCCAATCAGCACATCAGTAAATAAAATTATGAACAGAATCGATGACGACGGGCAGCTTGAGTCCAACTCCCACCCTGAAGGTCTGACTCACTACCAGCATGAGAACCAAACTCTCTCGACGCTTGTACAGAGACTGAACTTCCCGTAACAATGAACCCCATCTCATTCTCATGGAGCACCCCCACAGTGCACCCTGAGGAACACGGTCAAAAGACTTCTCCAAGTCCACAAAACACATGCAGACTGGATGGGCAAAGTCCCATGATCCCTCGATGACTCCAGTGAGGGTAAAGAGCTGATCCAGTGTTCCACAGCCAGGATGGAACCTGCATTGTTCCTCCTGGATCTGAGGTTCGACCAACGACTGACTCTTCTCCAGAACCTGAACAGACCTTACCAGGGAGGCTGAGGAGAGAGATGCCCTGTCACTGGAACACACCCTCTGGTCCCCATTTTGAAGAGGGAAACCACCTCTGCCAATCCAGTGGCACTGACCCGATGTCCATGAAACGTTGCAAAGGCGTGTCAACCAAGACAGCCCCACAACATCCAGAGCCTGAAGGAGATCAGGTGAATCTCATCCACTCCTGGAGCCCTGCTGCATTGAAGACTTTTAACTACCTCAGCAACTTCAGTCATGGTTATAGACAGACCAACCCCAAAGTCCTCTGACTCAGCTTCCTCCATGGAAGATGTGCTGGTGGGATTGAGAAGGTCTGAGAAGTATTCCTTCCACCTCTCGACAACATCACTGGTTGTTGAGGTCAACAGTACCCCACCTTCACTGAACAGTGCTAGTAACGAGCTGCTTCTCCTCTTCAGCCACCTGATGGTTTGCCAGAATCTCCTTGGAGCCGACAGAGAGTCTCTATTCAAGTTCTCACCGAACTCCTCCCACACTTGAGCTTTTGTCTCAGCAACAGCCAAGGCTGTGGACCACCTGACCCTCCGGTACTCTTCAGCTCCCTCCGGAGTTTCACCAGCCAACAAGGCCTTATAGGACTCCTTCTTCAGCTTGACAGTCTCTCTAACCCGTGGTGTCCATCAAGTTTGAGGATAGTCACCGCGAAAAGCACCAACAACCTTACATCCACAACTCCAGGCAGCCACTTCAACAAGCGAGGCGTGGAACATGGTCCACTCAATGTCCCCCGCCTCAGCTGCGATGTGGTGAAAGCTCTCTGAGTTGAAGATCTTTCTGATGGGTCATGTGTTCCCAGCAAACCCTCACTACATGTTTGGGTCTACTGGGTCGGTCTGACATCTTCCCCCACCATCTGATCCAACTCACTACCAGGTGGGGACAGCTCAGCTCCTCTCTTCACCAGAGTGTCCAAAACAAACAACCACAAATCAGGAGATATGACTATGAAGTCTATCATCGATCTACGACCTCCACCTGGTACCACGTGCACTTAAGGACCCTTATGTTGTAACATGATGTTCGTGATGGACAAACTATGACTGGCACAGAAGTCCAACAATAGAAAACCGCTCAGGTTCAGAGACCCTCCAGGTCACACTGTCACTCATTCTCATCTGGACTATCACTGTAGATGGATATTTTAATACGTTGTTCCAAACGTTGTCGTTGTGGTTTGCACTTCTTCTACATCATCTGTATTAGACTTCTGTAAATGCTCAAATATGTGGATGTACAAGTGTTTTAAATGAGACCGTTGCTCAGTCAAGAGCTAATCGCTTCAATGTTTATGATTAAAGATGGTGGCCATTTTGAAATTTCAAGAAGGCCGCCATATCAAATGCTATTTGTTTGAAACAGTTATACCCAAACAGCACGCCAACATCGTGTGTTGATCCACGGGCGACACAGGACTGAAGTCACATGTGCAGGCCCGTGAGTTAGTGTGTAGTTGTTTATTATTGTGTGTTCATGTAAAATTCATTCAACCTTTATTTAGGCAGGTTAATCCCATTGAGCCTCGAGGACTCATTTACAAGAGAGACCTGATTCTTAACAAAGAGCTCACATCCGTTTAAACATCATCTTTCTTAATGAACACCACAAGATGGGTTCAAAGTTCCACTTTTATTTTTTTACAGACACGATTGATTCTGGGGACAGATCAGATTCTGTAGATAGATTAATAATAATAATTAATTCAATTTATAACGCACTTTTCATTACTGAAAATCTCAAAGTGCTACACATTTATTGAATGCTACACACATTCATAAACCGGTGGCGGCAGACTACCATGCAAGGTGCTTTCCAGTCCTACCGGGAGCAACTCAGGGTTAAGTGTCTTGCCCAAGGACACAACGACACATGGTGCGGGTCCCGGGAGTCGAACCGCCAACTTTCCGATCGGGAGACGACTGCCCTTACCACTACGCCACGGCCGCCCTAGATTAGATTTTGAGGACATATTCTTGTGACAGATTAGACTCTGTGGACAGATTTGATTCTTGGGGACAGATTAGATTCTAGGGACAGATTATATATATTGGGACGATTTGATTCTGAGGACAGATTCGACTTTTGGGGACAGATTAGATTTTTGGGGACAGATTAGATTTTTGGGACAAATCAGATTCTGCGGACAGATTAGATTTTGAGGATATGTTCTTGTGACAGATTAGAATCTGGGCACAGATTTTATCCTGGGGTCAAATCAGAGTCTGCTGGGAGAATTTATTCTGGGGACAGATCAGATTCTGGAGACAGATTAGATTCTGAGGAAAGATTAGATTTTTGGGGACAGATTAGATTTTTGGGACAGATTAGATTCTGGGGACAGATTAGATTTTTGGGACAGATTAGATTCTGGGAACAGATTAGATTTTTGGGACGGATTAGATTCTGAGGACAGATTAAATTTTTGGGGACAGATTAGATTCTGGGGACAGATTAGATTTTTGGGACATATTAGATTTTTGGGGACAGATTAGATTCTGGGGACAGATTACATTTTTGGGGACAGATTAGATTCTGGGGACAGATTATATTTTTGGGGACAGATTAGATTCTGAGGACAGATTAGATTTTTGGGACAGATTAGATTCTGGGGACAGATTAGATTCTGAGGACAGATTAAATTTTTGGGGACAGATTAGATTCTGGGGACAGATTATATTTTTGGGGACAGATTAGATTCTGGGGACAGATTAGATTCTGAGGACAGATTAGATTTTTGGGGACATATTATATTTTTGGGGACATATTATATTTTTGGGGACATATTATATTTTTGAGGACAGATTAGATTCTGAGGACAGATTAAATTTTTGGGGACAGATTAGATTCTGGGGACAGATTAGATTTTTGGGACATATTAGATTTTTGGGGACAGATTAGATTCTGAGGACAGATTATATTTTTGGGGACAGATTAGATTCTGGGGACAGATTATATTTTTGGGGACAGATTAGATTCTGGGGACAGATTATATTTTTGGGGACAGATTAGATTCTGAGGACAGATTAGATTCTGAGGACAGATTAAATTTTTGGGGACAGATTAGATTCTGGGGACAGATTATATTTTTGGGGACAGATTAGATTCTGGGGACAGATTATATTTTTGGGGACAGATTAGATTCTGGGGACAGATTAGATTCTGAGGACAGATTAGATTTTTGGGGACATATTATATTTTTGGGGACAGATTAGATTCTGGGGACAGATTATATTTTTGGGGACATATTAGATTTTTGGGACAGATTAGATTCTGGGGACATATAAGATTTTTGGGACAGATTAGATTCTGGGGACAGATTAGATTTTTGGGGACATGATATATTTTTGGGGACAGATTAGATTCTGGGGACAGATTAGATTTTTGGGGACATATTACATTTTTGGGACAGATTAGATTCTGGGGCCAGATTAGATTTTTGGGACAGATTAGATTCTGAGGACAGATTAGATTTTTGGGGACATATTACATTTTTGGGACAGATTAGATTCTGGGGCCAGATTAGATTTATGGGACAGATTAGATTCTCGAGAGAGATTAGATTTGAACAATTTGCAGACGAGTTCTTCTGGTCCTTGTTCTGTTAAAGGTTCATTTGGTTCTGATTCTGGACGTTCCTTCGGTGTCTTCTTGTCTCATCCTGGGTTTTGGAGTCAAACATCTCAGTAAGTCTGGGACGGAGCGTGCTGTGTTTTGTCTCCTGGATAATTCGGGATACTTTGGGTGAAATTGTAATTTTTGCGCTGGTTTTGGGAAACGGTCGGAGCTTCTTCCCTCCGGCTGGATCTGTGAAGCTTCACTGGTTCTTCTGGAAACCACTCAGAATAAAGAACTTTCACCTCAAACATCTTGGATTGAACCTTGTTGTTCTGCTCATAATGAACTCAATGATTTTGCCTCGACACACGCAAAGCAGCAGGACCTGACAACATAGAACCACTTTTCCTAAAACTAGCTGCAGATTTCATTGCTGAACCTCTTTCCCATATTTTCAATCTCAGTCTCAACACAAATAAAATACCCAAAATCTGGAAATCAGCTTTTGTTCTCCCTCTGCTAAAAGGGGGTGAACCAACAAATGTCAACAACTACAGACCAATTTCAAAATTATGCATTCTTGCCAAACTGTTTGAAAGACTTGTCTGTGATCAGCTAACTGATTTCCTACAAGCAAACCATATTCTATCACAATTCCAGTCAGGATTCAGAAAACAACACAGCACCGTCACTACAGTTCTCAAAGTATTAAATGACATCATACATGCCCTGGACTGCAAACAATTCTGTGTTGCCCTATTTATAGACCTGTATAGATCTTTATAGATCTATACAGGTCTATTTATAGACCTGTATAGATCTTTATAGATCTACACAGTTCTATTTATAGACCTGTATAGATCTTTATAGATCTATACAGGTCTATTTATAGACCTGTATAGATCTTTATAGATCTATACAGGTCTATTTATAGACCTGTATAGATCTTCTATACAGGTCTATAAATAGACCTGTATAGATCTTGGTCTATAAATAGACCTGTATAGATCTATACAGGTCTATTTATAGACCTTTATAGATCTATACAGGTCTATTTATAGACCTTTATAGATCTATACAGGTCTATAAATAGACCTGTATAGATCTTCTATACAGGTCTATTTATAGACCTGTCCAAGGCATTTGATACAGTTGATCATAGACTATTGACAAACATCCTGGAACACTCTGGTCTATCAAAACTTGCAGTCTCCTGGTTCACCAACTACCTAACTGACAGAACGCAGTCTGTTCATGTAGCCGGATCCTCCTCTACTTTCTTAGATGTTGTGAAAGGGGTGCCACAGGGTTCTGTCTTGGGTCCCATTCTTTTCTCCCTATACATAAACGATCTTTGCAGTGATCTGTCAAATGCCTCCCACCATTATTACGCAGATGACACCATCATCTATTGCTGTTCTTCCTCCCTCAGCCAAGCTTTCACCTCTCTTCAGGACGCTTTTAATATTATTCAGTCACGGCTGCAAAAACTTAGACTGGTCCTAAATGCCGACAAAAGCAAGTTCATGGTTCTTGCCAACAGAAAGCAGCAACCAGAGAACCCACCTCAAATTGGAACCCAAGAGGGAAAACAAATAGAAATGGTCTCCACCTACAAATATCTAGGTTTCAACATTGACACTGAACTGTCTTTTAAAACCCACATCTCCAAAATGGCCACTAAACTCAAACTGAAGCTAGGTTTCTTCTTCAGAAACAAATCCTGCTTCTCATGCAAAGCCAGGAGAACATTAGTAGCTGCAACATTCATGCCAATACTAGATTATGGTGACGTGCTGTACATGAGTGCTGCATCAAAATACCTACAGTCCTTAGACTCCATTTACCACGGTGCCCTTCGGTTCATTACTGACTCCAGTTATCGCACTCATCACTGTGAGCTTTACGTAAAATCTGGCTGGTCATCTCTCAGCACTCGCAGATACACTCACTGGATATCCTTCATCTACAAGACCCTCCTAAACCTGGTCCCGTCATACCTCACCTCCTTAATACAAACATCACACAGTCATTACTCCCTGCGCTCTAACGATTTAGTCCTCCTGTCAGTTCCTCCTGTCAGAACTGAACTAGGAAAAAGAGTTCAGCTTCGCCGTCCCCTCAGCCTGGAACAACTTACAGAAAGATCTGAAACTATCAACATTCATCTCTCCTGGATCCTTTATGTCAACCGTAGTAGAAAATGTCATCAAGAAACTTGACCATTGCAGATGTTTCTAAACATTACTTATCCAATATACATGTCATTGTTGATTTTTTTTTTACTTTATCTACTCAACCGATGTCTGTCTGCTTGTTTTGTATATAATGTATATAGAAATCTGTCATATCCTGTTGGTTTTGAACTGTCAACATCTGTTTACTGTGATTGTAGTTTTCTTTATTTTCTTTTTTGATAAATGCAAATGTTTATTGTCAATTACCATGTGACGTGTGCTGCTGACCACTTGACCAGGTCACCTTGTAAAAGAGATCTCGATCTCAACGGGCTCTACCTGGTTAAATAAAGGTGATTGATTGATTGATTGATTGATTGATTGATTGATTGATTGATTGATTGATTGATTGATTGATTGATTTAGTAATAGTTTTTGCTCCTTGGGCCGGTCTGATTGGATCCTGGAGGTCAGGAAGAGAATCTTTGAGAAGTTTCTCCTCCGTGTTAACCTGGTTTCTGTCTATTTCTGGTGGGGGGGTTTAGCTTCATTTTGGAGTCCTGGTGGCCCCAGGTCTCCCATAACCCAATTTGAGTTGACTTTGCCCGTTGAGGGAGCGCCGAGGCCCGAGGCTGCACACTCTGATAATTCACACAATACAAAGGAGTCGCTCAGTGCACGCACATGTGCAAGCCCACACAGCATGAGGCTCTTTCAGGTTCAGTGAGGGGGTCAAACATCACGATGCTTCTTGGTTTTTATTGATTTTTGGACCGTTTGGCCCAGATCGAGCGTCCGGCTGAGATTTGTTGGTTTTTAGAAAATCACTTCATAAATTCAGATTTACTCCTGAACACCACGCTCGCTTTGAGTTGCACTTCCTGTCGCCGTTTTAAAAATAAAAGCCTTAACTAGAGGTTAATAATAATATTAATAGTGTTGTTAATTTTGTGTAGCGTCAGGCTCGTTGCTGAGTCTGACCCGATTCTGCAGGCGCAGTGACGGCTAAAAGAGAATGGGGTGACCTCGTTTATGAGAATATTGGTGCACGACTCTTCAACAATAAACTTTATTAGTCGTTCACTCGTGACGCGCGAGCAGCTTCTGACGAGTGGTTTAGAACAAGACGTGAACCTGACGTGTCCATTTTGTTTCCAGGTGTTTCATCTGTTTCAGTTTGATGTTTAAAAACAAGGAAAGCAGATTTTGTTAAATCATTGTCATGTGTACTTTTTACTATATTGATTTATTTAGGACATTTGTTTGTATTAATAAAGTTAACTTTTAGTTTTCATTCATAAATCGAACCTAAAGTTTGATTCTTCACCTTGAACAGAGAACTGTTGGATCTTTGTTGGGTTTAATTCATTCACCCCATCCATCCATCCATCCATCCATCCATCCATCCATCCATCCATCAGACCTGTGGCCGTGACATCACATACCATGAAGTTGCTGGAGAGGCTGGTCCTGAAGCACGTCAGATCAGTGGTAGAACCACACCTGAACAGTTTTCACACCAGCCACACGTTGGAGGTGATGACATCATCTACCTGCTGCACACACACCTGGACAGGGCAGGCAGCACTGTAAGAGTCATGTTCTTTAACACCATCAGACCTGCTCTGCAGTAAGATCCTAGACATGCAGGTGAAGGACTCGCTGGTCACCTGGATCAGAGACTACCTCACAGGTCGACCACCGTATGTTTATGTTTATTAAATTTTGTTCATTTTTTTACAAAAGAAACAATACAAGACAATCCCATAAATGATAACGTACAAAATATAAAAAAATGAAAGGTAGCAGAAAGAACAATAAATCTTATTATATCTGCCCCTTTTTTCAAACAATCAGATTATTATTGTTACATTGTAATGATTATTATTATAATAATAATTGTAATGATTATTATTATATACATTGTGATTATAATTGTTACATTATACTGATTATTATTATTACAGTATGTGAGGCTGCAGAACATCACCTCAGACACAGGCTCCTGGGATGTTCAAACTCTAAACCTTGGAATTATTATCATTTTAATTCAACCTTTAGTAATACAGGTTAGTCCCATTGAACCTCAGGGACTCATTTACAAGAGAGACCTGTTGCAAACAACACATAGAGAAGATGAGGAAAAGAGAACACGAGAGGTGGAGGAAGTAAAAAAAATCATGTCTCACACGTGTCCTCGCGATGTGAGACATGCAAAAAAAGACCTCGCAACATAAACAGCAACACATGGTAAATGGTAAATGGAGCTTACTTATATAGCGCCTTCCAGCCCCCTATGAGGAGCCCCCAAGCGCTTCACAGTACCAACCATCCACCCATTCATACACACATTCATACACCGGTAGTGGTAGTCTGTCATGCAAGGCGCTTTCCAGTCCTACCGGGAGCAACTCGGGGTTAAGTGTCTTGCCCAGGGACACAATGAGGTATGCAGTGACGGGGGATTGAACCCGAGACCTTCTGGTCCTGAGCCAGCTGCCCTGCCTCTACACCATCTCGACATCATAATACAGTACATTGATGCATAGAGGTCAACAACATCAGGTACAACTAACAATCCTGTTAAAAACTGAAGAGCTGCAGGAAGAAGATCAGACCAACCCTACCAACATCCAGGTACTGTGGTGGACATTGTGAACTTCTACCTGGGGGTCCACCTAGACAATGAACTGGACTGGACAGATGACACCAACAAGAAAGGACAGAGTCGCCCTTTTCTTCTGACGAGACTCCTGTCTTTTAACATCTGCTGCAGATGTTTTACCACTTGGTGGTATCCAGCGTCTTCTTCCACACTGTGGTGTGCTGGGGCAGCAGGGTGAAGAAAACTGAAGCCAACAGACTCGATGAACTCATGAAGAGAGATGTTCAGTTCTGGGAGAGGACCTGCAGTCTCTGACAGTGTCTGAGCAGAAGATGCTGAACAACACGTCACACCCCCTGCATGACACCCTGGACTCAGCACGTTCAGTCCTCATGTTTGTTCCTTTGTACTGAAACTCTGGCACAACACTTTCCTGCTGGATCAATAAAGTTCTGTCTCGTCCACCATCTTGTTCTGAAGTCAGATCTTGGATCAGAGCAGGGAGGTCCAGACATGTCTCTCCACAGCGACCTCGTCCAGATCTTCTGGGAGGACTCCAAGGTGTTCCCAGGCCAACTCAGAGACAAATGCTCCTTTTCCATAGTACCTTTAGTACCGGTACAGCACGGTTCTACTCGGCTCTGTATGGTACACGTTGTGTTTCCATCATGCTTTCAGTACCGGTTCCAGTGGGCGGAGTTAAAATTGACGTCTCGCGCCTCTCACCAGCTGGTGGCGGTGAGGCGCTGAAACAGGTTTCAGTACAGGGTGAAACTACCGGTGACTCCGCCCCCTGACCACTCAGTAACTGACAGTGTGCTGATGTCACATTTTGGTGCCAGCTCAGCCCGGTTGGAACCCGAGAGAAAAAGGGACCGGTTCCACAAACTGTTACTTGTGGAAAAACCTTGAAACCGTGCCGAGTCGACTCAAACCGTGCTGTACTGTTACTAATAGAAAAAGGACAAGAGTCTCTCCAGCGTGTCCTGGGTCTTCCCCGGGGTCTCCTCCCAGTCAGACATGCCCTGTGAACCTCCGCAGGGAGCATCCTGACCAGATGTCTGAACCACCTCACCTGTCTCCTCTGGATGTGGAGGAGCAGTGGTTCTCCTCTGAGTCTCTCCTGATAACTGAACTTCTGTCTCTGAAGGAGAGTCCAGCTGCAGAGGAAACTCACTTCAACCTCCTGGATCCACGACCTCATTCTTTCAGTCTCTACCAGAGTTCATGACCAGAGGTGAGGGGAGGAACGTAGACCGACCAGTAAACAGAGCTTTGTCTTACAGCTCAGCTCCTTATTCACCACAACGGACCAGTACAGAGTCCACAACACTGCATACACTGTACCAGGGCCGGACCTGGACGTTTGGGGGCCCTAAGCAGGATATGTTTTGGGGGCCCTACTTTGCTTTGCCTTTGTAGACATTGAAAGATACACAAAACCAAATGCTGTATGTATGTAACCAAGCCCGTCGAATTTTCTCACCATTTGCAAGTGTTCTAAACATATAATGGTAATGAAAGCTTCTGTTTGACATGGATTTGGGGAATTCAAAGTCTCTGTCTACCTCCATGGGACCCCTTCTAACTATGTCAGCCCTTACTTGGTCAGACAGATGTGACGGCCATTGTGCAGGATCCATTGGTGGTGGTGGTGGAGCAGAAATTCCAAGAGCAGATGGTAGGTGACTTTCATCAGCAGTTACCACTGGATCTGAGGAGTAAAATCCATTGGAAAAGTTTAGTAACATCTGTGGACACAAAATTTGCATAAAAGGCATCCACAAAATGTCAGCAGACATCAAACTGGTAATTATTTTAATTGTGGAAAAATTAAATATCCTACTTCAAATAAATAAAGTTAACTTATGTTTTACTCCTTCTATTAGTTCTAGTATTCACACATTTGCAAAGGAAATGACAGGAAAAACTGCTAAAACTAGCCCTTTTTGTTGTTATAAGAACAAATAAAATTCAGTTTAAAGTTAGTTTTGATCAAAGCTTGGAAGAGCCACTGCAGAGGGACCAAAGAGCTGCATGTGGCTCCAGAGCCGCAGGTTGCAGACCCCTGCAAAGTCCAGGACCCCTTACATTTTAAGACAGGTTTACAAGAAATCTAAAATAATTACCTATCAGCCTCTTTCAAACCAGTTATGTGATCACAATCTGATATGCCTACCTTTGTTGACATTGAAATGCTGTGAACATTCTTACCTCTAGCCCGCGTTTGTGCTGGATGGATTTTTCATGCAGACGGACATCGTTCCTTCCCCCATGAGAGACACTAAAGTCGCAGTTACAAATCTTAAAAAACGCGTAATTGTGCCCCACCCGAAAGTAAATTCGCTGTCCCATTTTTCAAGATATTTACACGAAGTCTTAACTTTTTTGGCAGGGACGCGGACGCCTTCTCTCTCGTTACATCCATCTCTGTGTTTTTCCGGGTTTGTTCCTGACCGCGCCAGCCCTAACATCGCGAGAACTGCCATCGAGGCTACTGCAGGTGGCAGTTCTCGCGAGGCTAGTGACAGAGGCACCGGAATGTTTTTTTATTTTTTATATATAATATTATAATACGGGAGATTTCCGGGAAAATAATAATTCGGGATGACGACGGGAAAGAGGGGTAAAATACGGTAGTTTCCCGGCCGGATTAACTTTGAATCTATGTTTTTGGACAGGTAGTGAAACTACAGTGAGCCATTTTGTGGTGTGTCCATCATGGGGCCCCCTAGTGGCCACGGGGCCCTAAGCAGCCGCTTCATTCTTGTATAGGCAGATCCGGCTCTGCACTGTACCAACCCGTCTGTCAATCTCACGCTCCATTCTTCCCTCACTCGTGAACAAAACCCTGAGATACTTGAACTCCTCCACTTGAGGCAGAACCTCACCCTCGATGTGAAGAGAACAATCCACCCTTTTCTGGTTGAGGACCATGGCCTCCGATTTGGATTAGTTAGAGCTGAAGATCACGGCACAATGACTCCAGCAGGACCACATCACCTGCAAAGAGCAGAGCTGAATCCTGAAGTCACCGAAACGAAAATCCTCCGCCCCCTGGCTGCACCAAGAAGTTCTATCCATAAAAGTTATGAACATAATTGGTGACAACAGGTAGCCGTGGTGGAGTCCAACCCTCACCCTGAAGGGTCTGACTTACTACCAGCAATGCAAACCAAACTGTCGCACCGCTTGTATAGAGACTGAACAGCCCGTAGGAACGGGCCCTGAATCCCATACTCACGGAGCATCCCCACAGTGTACCCCGAGGAACATGGTCGAATGACTTCTCCAAGTCCACAAAACACATGTAGACTGGATGGGCAAACTCCCATGACCCCTTGAGGACTCTAGTGAGGGTAAAGAGCTGGTCCAGTGTTCCACGGCCAGGATGAAACTCACATTGTTTCTCCTGGATCTGAGGTTTGACCAACGATCGGACTCGCTTCTCCAATACCCCTGAATAGACCAGGGAGGCTGAGGAGAGTGATGCCCTGTAACTGGAGCACACCCTCAGGTCCCCCTTTTTGAAGAAGGGAACCACCACCCCGGTCTGCCAATCCAGTGACACGGCCCCTAATGTCCACACGATGTTGCAAAAGCGTGTCAACCAAGACAGCCCCACAACATCCAGAGCCTTAAGGAAATCAGGGTGAATCTCATCCACCCCCGGAGCCCTGCCGTCTCTGTGCTTTTTACTCGGTGACCTCAGCCATGGTTATGGACAGACCAACCCCGAAGTCCCCCGACTCCGCTTACTCCATGGAAGACGTGCTGGTGGGATTGAGTAGGTCCGAGAAGTATTCATTCCACCTCCTGATGACATCACTCATTGAAGTCAACTAAGCTAAAAGACATGTTCCTGCTTTTAGTTTTCTACATTCGCTGTTTTCACTACTTTTTTTGCCATCTTATTTTTATCTCGTTAAAAAAATATTTTTGCCACTTTTATGACTGTCTATTGTTGTCGCTGTTGTCCACTGTTGTCATCATTCTTTGTTGAAACCAGGTCTCTCTTGTAAATGAGTCCTCGAGGCTCAATGGGATTAAGCTGTCTAAATAAAGGTTGAATGAGGTCAACAGTACCTCACCTTCACTGAACACAGTTTTAGTAAAGAGCTGCTTTTCCCTCCTCAGTCGCCTGATGGTTTGCCAGAATCTCCTCGGAGCTGACCAAGAGTCTCTATTCAAGGTCTCACTGAACTCCTCCCACACTTGAGCTTTTGCCTCAGCAACACCCAAGGATGTGGAGTAGTGGGATGTCGCGCCGCATCCGTATGGAAGCATCTACTCGCTTCTATACTGATGCGGCGCGACATCCCACTACTCCTACGTTCAAGACTCTATGGCTCAGTGATACGTCCCGTGCTGTTGTATGGCGCAGAAACATGGCCAATGACAACAAAACTCGAACAGCAACTTCACCGAACCGACATGAAAATGCTCCGATGGATGCAACGCATTAGTCTTAAAGATCACATCCAATCGACCGAAATCCTGCATCGAGCTGGCTTATGTGCGATTAAGGACGCATGCCGGCGACACCGTTTGCGGTGGTTCGGTCATGTTAAACGAAGTGAAAACAGTGCTATACTTGCTATTGCAAACCTTGAAGTACCTGGCACCCGTCCCAAAGGCCGT
>JBBPBX010024332.1:22935-39760 GCA_038048925.1 Garcialebias charrua | reverse complement strand
GCATTCCCAACATTGTCACTTTTAGTTATTCTACATGGTATGATTTAAAACCTGCACATTTTGCTGTCCACTTGCAGGGGAGAATCATCCAAGGGTGAGTCACCATTTCGAGAGAGTTTTAGCAAGCTTGGAGAATTGAGATCTATCACCAAGGAGGGTGAGTTGACCAAACTTATCTCTATTTTAGGTGCTTGAAATCTAGCAGAACGACTTGAAATGTAAACTGTTATTGTGAGAATTGTCTTTTAATAAAAGATAGAAAATACATTTGTTTTTAATTATTTTTGCTCCTAAATGCTGAAATATATGCAACGGCAACAAAGACAGTCAAAACAAATAGTGTCTGTGTATATTTATAATTTGACACAAATAAATGGATGGTATATAAATGTCTGTGCATGTGTATTTGAGCAATAAAAAGACGATTTACAATCAGTGACTATAAATTGTTCAAAAGCTGACTGCAGAGTCAAACAGATGTTTTCGAAAAGGAGTAAAGCTGATAAAACATCAGCATTTTTTGCACATCAAATTAAATATGCTGTCTGTGTTAACACAACACACTAATAGCACATGATGAGATAGTGATCTTATGTAAAATTTTATAAAACTTTAAAAAAAAAGTGCAAAAATGGACCTATGTGCGATGGTTAAAGAGTCATCTGGACACAGTTCATTACTAAATGTGATGCTCATGAAGTTTTCACTAGTGTGACGTATTACACAACACAACTTTTTTTTTTGTATGATCATGTGTTTATTTTGTAATTTTCTCTGTTTAACAGGAACACCAATCTTGGCACTGACTGCTTCTGCTGACATCAAGTCAAGAAACCGCGTCACTCGACTTCTTCATATGGACAATGCCATTCAGATAATCACCAGCCCCAACAAGGAAAACATCCGTCTTGGATTGTGCAAGGTGCACATCAATGAACTAAGCTGCTTTGACTGGCTTGTGAAACTTGTAAAGGACAAGGGGTCAACCATGCAACCTGTACTTATATATTGCCAAACGTTAAAAACAGTGGGGAGAGTTTTTTCATACTTAAAAGCTGAACTTCAAGACTACGCCTGGGTAAACTGTGATCATGATCATAAAAAGGAAAACCTACTAATTGGTATGTTCCACAGCAAGACACTCCCACAAAACAAGGACCGAGTGTTGTCTTCACTGGGAGGGGAAGGTAATTGCCGTGTAGTTGTTGCAACTACAGCCTTGGGAATGGGAATGAATTTTCCTAATGTTTCACATGTGGTGATGTATGGTATTCCTGGTGACTTAGAGTCCATAATACAACAGGTGGGCAGGGCTGGAAGAAATGGTCAGCCATCTCATGCCATCATATACAACACAGGACATTTATTTAAGGTGGAGGAAGAGGTAAAGCAGCTGCTGACGGCAGGCAAAACCAAATGTTTCAGAAAAGAGCTGTATTCACATTTTGAAGCTGAAGCCAGCCATCTAGAACCAGGTCATCGCTGTTGCACCTACTGTCACACTATCTGCTCTTGTACATCGAGCACATGCACTGAACCCCCCCCAGATTATGAACAGATTCAGAAAAAAAATGCTATTTGCAGATCTAGGAATGTGACAGCAGAGGACAGGTCTTTGATTGCAGATCTGCTCCAGAGTTACAGGGCCAGTCTAATCACTTCATCAAATAGACTCTTCACCTCACATGAAGCATGCACTGGTTTCAGTCAACAACTGGTGGACTCTGTGTTGAATCATTGTCAATATATATTTCACCTGTCATACATAATTGACAATCTTCCTGTATTCTGTTTAGACCATGCTAAAGAAATATTTTCTATCATTAGTGATGTGTTTGAAGATGTTGATGTTGATCAACAGTCTGATTCGGTAGGGAATTTCATTGAGCCAGATTTGTATTATGGTAATTACTTCGACAAAGCTGATGATGATGATGATGATGATGCATCCAGGAGCCATGCCACTAGCTCAGAGTCAGAGCTGTAAATTGTTGGGATTTTTTTTTTTGCTTTGTTTTTTTTTTTTTGAATGTCCAGAGGACCAGACTTAGCTTTTTTAGATGTTGGGATTACTGTTTTTAGTTCTGTGTGTACTCATGATGGTACACATTTGTACATATTGTCTGAATTTATTTATTGTCAATTACCTTAACAAGACTGTTAATAAATGTGCTACTTGATATTTAAAAAATAAGTCTGTTGTAACTTCATTTTGGAATAAGACAAAAAAAAATTAAGATTAGACTTCTGAAAATTGTGTAATGACAGCAGTAAAAATAACAGATATATAATTAAAAATATTACTTTATTAATAAGCATAAGAAAATAAAAGTATACCATAGCATCCATACAGTAAAAAATACTCTTGTTCATACTAATCTAGTTACACAACAAATACCAAACTTGACAGTAGCTTTGAGATGGTCACTGTAACTGAAACTTCAACAAATGAAACTATTTTTGACAAATTTAGGCCAACTGTTACATTGCTTCGTTTCAGAGTACTGTACAGTATTGTGAGGTATGCAAATGATTGTGGAGTTGGGAGAAGGATGCTAAAGTAACCATGACGCAAAAAAGTTACATTGTCAGTGCATAAATAATATGAGGTACATGGTAAAGTAGCCTGGTTAAAACCAGACCCTTGTCCTTCACAGGCTAATGGTAAAGAGGCTACACAGTAGCAACAAGATCTTTTCAGTATGAGAACTATCAGTGCAATGTAACAGTAAAAACTTTCAAAAATTAAGAAATAATAAAAATGCACAACAAAAAATACACAGTGTAAAGGCAGTATTAATAAAGTATTGAAATTGTGTAGACAGTAAAATAAAGTGGCAATATGATTCACATTTTTTGGGATTTGAATCTAAAAAAGTAACCTTCAGAGAGAGGGTTTAAGTAATAACATTGTTACTACGTTATAATGTGTACAGGAACGGTATCACGCATGTTTTCCAACAAGATGTGTAGCAGGGCCATGAAAGAAACTGAATAACACGTTTAGCAACATTTTTGTTTATAAGGGTAATTACTGCACAGAAATGAATATAATCTCAATGACGTAAAATATGAATTTACATACAAAATTAACCCCTAGTCCAAGTACACATATGATCGAACTTTAGGCTTGTACCATTACAAACACAAGATACATATTAAAGTGGTGCAGCCCTCCACTCTTTGAGCTTTGCACGCATCCACTGACATAAGTCCTCGTAATTTAGCCTGTACAGAATGTTGCGGTTGAAGTTGGGGAATGCAAGGAAGTGTCTTCCTGGTTGGTATTTGAAGACTTCCGTCTTCCTGAACACCTGCAACAAGGTTAAAATGTCATTTGTCATATCAGCTGCATGGTGGGTGCCAACAGGCCGGGATAACTGCAGCTCTCTGTCTGCTGTTTCCATCATGGTTTTTAAAACACCAACAGACCTGCTAACCCTGTCAGCTGTGTCATTTGTCAGATTGGTGCCTTTGTTCCTCAGAAATGATTTTAGGAAGTTATTGAGATGCTCAAGGTGCAGATCCAGTGGAATGTTTTTTCCTTTGCCCCCCCTGCCATTCCAGAATCTGTTCCAAATTACATCATGTGCAACCTGAGGGGACAAAGTGTCATTGACTTGGACTGTTAATAGCAAAGTGCTATATGCATATTTAGTGTGCCTGTAAGCTTTGAAGATAAGCAGTGCCACCTTATAAAGCCTAATCAAACGCTCCCCATCTCCCTCTTTTACTGCATCCAACATGTCCCATAGCAGAAATCCAAAGAAAAGCCTGGCCTCAGTGTGTTGCTTTTTGTGGTCTGCCACACTAAAGGAAGCAGTCTCAGCAGGTGGCACAGATGGCATGACAAGATGGTGAACTTTGTTTTCATGGTTCTCTCTGCTCTTTTTGTTGATGTACACTCTACTACAACCAGGCTGACGGCAAGGAAGCTTCTCCTTTCCAGTGTGTTGTGGTGTACTTGCTGCTTCAGTCACTGCAGCCGACAGCTCAAGTGTATCTGCTGATGTCAGAAATGTGTCAACAACTTTTGCCACAGAGTCATGGAGCCAGGTTCTCTTCTGCTCTTCAGACCCCTGCAGGACATGTTCTGGTACTACATCAGTAGTGGCTGTAAAAGGAAATTATATTTTTTAAATACATTCCTTACGACGGTGTATCAACGACAATGATGTCATACATACACACAGTTAAACAGATACAAACCTGTGACATCATCCAAATGGAAATATTCCATAGCTGCTGCCAGGAATAGTGCTGTTGTATCAATCTTCACAAAGTGTTTGTAGGCATTGTATGAAGTGTGCGGACCTTTTTTAGCATTGGTACACCTATAAATTAAAAATCAGTTATGGAAATCCCATCTGTAACATTTTAACATATTCAAACAATTGCTATGGATAAAAATTCATCACTTTAAAACTGAGAATCAATTTTATTAATTTTCAAAATGGTGACTTCTGTTATTTGTGCAAATTAATGATAGATTTTAATATCCTTCAACATTTTCCAGCTATGAAATTGCACAAATTTATTATAGTGTTAGATTGTTATTTGTTCCAATAGCTAGTGGTCTAAAACCTTTACCCATACAGCCCCGATGGAAAGCAGCCGAATTCATGGTGGCTTAGCTTTCTTGGACACACGCACACAGTTCATACTGTACATCCACACCAAATTCATGGTTGATGAACATCATCTTAAAGGATAGACTCCTTTAAAAACATGTAAAAACAGAGACAATTTAGCATAACAAATATAAACTGGATTGAATGTGAACAAATTACTTTTGTCTTTTTAAGTATTTCACTTTTACCTCAACAGATTCATGTTGGCAAGGACTGTGCTGTGGTCTTTTGCAGATGTTTCATTAAAAAAGATCTGATGATATATCTGTAATGCATATAACAACACATATAAAACATTCAGTAGGACAATTATCAGACACCATCATTTATCTAAAACACAGTGGGTTTCATAAACAGGAATATAGGGCATGAGTGAGCTTTTATTCAACAAAATGCTCACAAACCTCAAAGAGATTACGGATGGCGTGCCAGTCTTCAAACTTGAAAACAAGGCCCTCTAGACGTTCATCCTCTGTCTCTCCTTCAGAAAAGGCCAACTGGACATTCCGGCAATTGCCTTCAGTAAGTCTGTCACCCCCAACCAAAATCTTCTGAATTCCATCGGGGCACTTTGGAACATATCTGAAGAAGTAATTGTATTTGATTATCAATTGAAACACTGTAATGTGTCTCTTACATGTGTTTAGAGTAATCGGGGAGGAAAAGCATTGATATAAAATACATTGAAATGTATTTAGTGAAATAATTGTTAATATAAATGAAACCTCATCCATCCATCCATCCATCCATTTTCATCCGCTTATCCGGGGTCGGGTCGCGGGGGTAGCAGCCTAAGTAGGGAGGCCCAGACTTCCCTCTCCCCAGCCACTTGGAGCAGCTCCTCTGGGGGAATCCCAAGGCGTTCCCAGGCCAGCCGAGAAACATAGTCCCTCCAGCGTGTCCTGGGTCTTCCTCTGGGTCTCCTCCCGGTGGGACATGCCCGGAACACCTCACCAGGGAGGCGTCCAGGAGGCATCCTAACCAGATGCCCGAGCCACCTCAACTGGCTCCTCTCGATGTGGAGAAGCAGCGGCTCTACTCCGAGTCCCTCCCGGATGACTGAGCTTCTCACCCTATCTCTAAGGGAGAGTCCAGCCACCCTGCGGAGAAAACTCATTTCAGCCGCTTGTATCCGAGATCTTGTTCTTTCGGTCATAACCCAAAGCTCATGACCATAGATGAGGGTGGGAACGTAGATCGATCGGTAAATTGAGAGCTTTGCCTTTTGACTCAGCTCTCTCTTCACCACGACAGACCGGTACAGCGCCCGCTTCACTGCGGACGTTGCACCTATCCGCCTATCGATCTCACGCTCCAGTTTTCCCTCATTCGTGAACAAGACCCCGAGATACTTAAACTCCTCCACTTGGGGCAGGACCTCCTCCCCGACCTGGAGAAGGCATGCTACCCTTTTCCGGCTCAAGACCATGGCCTCGGATTTGGAGGAACTGATCCTCATCCCGGCCGCATCACATTCAGCTGCAAACCGCTCCAGCGAAAGCTGTAGATCACGATCTGATGAAGCCAATAGGACCACATCATCTGCAAAAAACAGAGAAGCGATTCTAAGGCCACCAAAACGGATCCTCTCAACACCTTGGCTGCGCCTAGAAATTCTGTCCATAAAAGTTATGAACAGAATCGGTGACAAAGGGCAACCTTGGCGGAGTCCAACTCTCACTGGAAACGAGCCTGACTTACTGCCAGCGATGCGGACCAAGCTCTGACACCGGTCGTACAGGGACCTAACAGCCCGTATCAAAGGGCCTGGTACCCCATACTCCCGGAGTACCCCCCACAGAACCCCCCGAGGGACGCGGTCGAATGCCTTTTCCAAGTCCACAAAGCACATGTAAACTGGTTGGGCAAACTCCCACGCACCCTCCAGGACCCTGCTGAGGGTGTAGAGCTGGTCTAGTGTTCCACGACCAGGACGAAAACCACACTGCTCCTCCTGAATCCGAGGTTTGACTATCCGACGGACCCTCCTCTCCAGAACCCCTGAATAGACCTTACCAGGGAGGCTTAAGAGTGTGATCCCCCTATAGTTGGAACACACCCTATTTCATATAAATGAAACCTATGTTTGTAAAAATGAATAAACAATTAATAAACTTGCTTGTTACTTACTCCCTCTGAAGATGCTGGAGAACATCCACTAAGTCAGCGGTGCGAGTCTCATCCTTGAATAAAAGTCCTAGTGGGTACTATAAATATGAATTGAAAAATAAAAATAAATGTTAGTGTGCATAATAATTACTTGACTCAATCCAGCATGCATTTCATTTAACTTTCATATTTTCAATATAGTCCATGATTTTATCATTTTGATCCGATAATGTGTTATAACATACATGTGTTGAAGGACGGGCCATTTCTTCAGAGAACTGGTGAGGGATGTGGTGCACAACTACATTTGAGAGTTGCTTGAATGCATCAAGATAAGTTGTCAGGATACGGCTTCCCAACACAACAAATTCCCGGCGCATATTAGCTTGAACATCTGGTCCTGGAAGAGACTGCCCAAGATCGTAATCGACCAAAGAATTTGCCGGTTTCACATTGTCCATGTGCAGTGAGTTCACTCTGTTGATGACACACATGTGGTGTACCCAGTGTATGGACTTGTTGGTTTGAGTGATAGACTGATGATGAGTCTGAATGTAAAAGTCCAGATTGTCAAATATGATTGAATATGTAGGAGGTGCACTAGATGCTGGATGTACTGGGGCAGCCAATGGAGCTACACCCAAATCAGCCATCTCTTCGTCAGTCAGAGTACTAAATGAGAAGACGTCCGGTGCATCAAACTCCTTTGCAGACTTCCCAGTTGTCTCTGTGGTGGAGCTTTGTGCCATGTCTTCAGGGAAAACAAAATGACTCAAGTTAAAATTACATTTGGATAAAAAAATTAAAAAGTCTAACACAAAGTTTTACATAAATTTAACATAAGAAATGGGTTACACAAACTAACCTGATGACAACTGGTCTTTGCTTTGCTTTTTGTGGAATGACTCCAAGTCCTTTTTTAAACACATCACCGGGCGCATGCAGTACTGGGCCATTTCTTTTTGTTTTCCAACTGCATTGGAGTGTGTTGTGCAGATGCCCAACTTGGCCAGTCGCTGGAAAGCTGCCTTTTTTGCTCCACCATAGAGCAACACCGAATTCACATAGTATGCAAGGGCAGATAAACAGTGTTCTCTTCCCCGTAAGGCTACCGAGGCTGCAGCACAAATGTGAGGTAGAGAGTTGTTAGCAACTTTGGAGATGATGCTGAACAAGAAAGGGGACAGCCGCTTCAGGTCATCATGCAACGCTTGAAAGGAAAATGTTTGCAGGTCCAGACCACTTGCTCTCCACAGCATGAAATTGTTTGCCTTGTTACAGAGGGCCACACATTCAGCCTCCACAACCTCCAAAACACTGGCTTGTAAGTGGTCCATCAATTCTTTATGTCTTGATATCAGATTGGCTGCTGTGGCAAACTTCTGCTTTGCCAAATTTTCCACAATCCCAGCTATGTCAGATTGGCATGTCAGTGACCTCTTACAGTGACTGTCGTAGGTGATCGTAATCTGAAACATCAATAAAAAGGTTGTGTTACATGAAAATAGCTAGATTAAAAATGTACATTAGGTTCAGAATTAACATTAACAATGCCAAATACAGTAACAGTTACATTATGGGCTCAATGCAGTGAAGAGTCTTCATATCCTAGTTTGTGCTTCATGACCTTCTCTCTTATTGGCTTATTGTAACCAAGCCATGGCACATGTACAATTAGGCCTCAAGAAGAAAATAGCTTTATGTGGGCCACTTAGAAATACAGATTATAATGTAGATAACATGTGAATGCATTCAATGCTGTTACTATGATCTTGCTCTATTACTTTTCCTTGGGGAAGAAAGATGTAAAGGATCAGAAATCATCCAATTAAATTTAAAAGATGAAAAATACACATATCCAAATAAATAAATATGAACACTTAAAGTGCACCATTTACTTTACGAGGGAACTTTACTTTTTTTTTTTCATTTACTTTACGCGGCCGTGGCGTAGCGGTAATGGCAGTCGTCCCCCGATCGGAAGGTTGGAGGTTTGAATCCCGGTTCCCCACACCATGTATCGTTGTGTCCCTGGGCAAAACACTTAACCCCAAGTTGCTACCAATAGGACTGGAAAGGCGCCTTGCATGGCAGTCTGCCGCAACCGGTGTATGAATGTGTGTATGAATGGGTGGATGGTTGGTATTGTAAAGCGCTTTGGGGCCCCTCACAGGGGGCTAGAAAGTGCTATATAAATAAGCTCCAATTACCATTTCATATTTATTATATTTGTATAGCTACAACAAATTATATATTTATAACTTTATATGTATAATTAACATATACTATTTCTATGCCACCTCATGTATTTCTGCCTCATTAATCAAACTCAGTGTAATGCTAACCAAACTGATGCATTAGGACACAGACCCTCCTCATCTGCATAATGACGCAGAAATTACTAACTTAAAGGAAAAAAAGAAGAGGCAAAAATATAAAAAAACAACACAACAAAATAAAAATTATTGAATGAAATTTATTATAAAGCTATAAAGACATTTAAAGATGCATACCGGTAAATGCATCTATAAGAAAAATGGAAAAATGTATAGTAATGATGTTAATGTGTGTGTGTTCATACATACATCTATGTATGTTCATAAATAATTTCATGTGTATTTATTTATTGGGCCAATTATGTTTATGATTTTATTTCGGTGTCAGTTTTGGTACTCTTTATAACCGACCAATCACACATTCATTTTGCCATGGTCTATGACTACTGATTAGTCCTTAACTGATAATATTTGCTAAAATATCTCAAAATAAGCGTAAAAGATGTTGACGAACAATTTCTTATGTAATTTACATACCTCTGTTTTACTGCTTCTCTTTGGCACTGGCAAGTCGGTTGATCTCCTGGACTTCTTAGCTGCTCTTGGTGTTTTAGATGGTGTAGGCTCCCGGTCTCTTTTGTCAGTAGAGCAAGAGGCATCTTTCTCCAGACAGCTCTCGACAACCGTTGTTGTCTCTTTGACTTTCCATTGCTGCAAAACCTCTGTATCGTGTTGTAGCCTCGTGATTATACTGCAGCATTTACGGCAGACACGGTTTGAACGTTGCGGTGTGTTTTCAATTATTAAACCTAGCTTGGACAGCTGAGATGATATATTATCAACAGTCTTACTGTCGAATATTATTTTGCTGTTTGTTATAACTCCGGCGATTCTTAAATTTGTCTCGCAAAGTCTACAGCATTCATTTACAGCCATTTTGTTCGGTCGGTGGATGTTTGTTTACAACGTACGCAATTTCCGGTTCCAGCCGTCGCGCAACATACGTCACGGGCAAACGTTGATTGGGTAAAATCAGATCCAATGGTTTTGTTCCTCAGCAGAGGCCACGCCTCCAGCAAGAAACGTTTTTCAATGGGGCGGTGCCAGACCCTTGTCTGAAGCGAAGTGAAGGACAGCAGGGTCTGGTTTGAACCAGGCTAATCTGACTGTCCTCTTTTCATCTTCCAGGAAATCCAGAGGACCCTTGTACATTTGTAAATAGATATTCCCACTGTAAATAATAAACACTGTTACTTTTGCACCTTTTTTGTCTTGTGTCGTTCTGGGTCTCGTTACCAACTGGGTTACCCTTTTGAAATCATAACAGTTAATGCTTCAGCCAAAACAAAACCCAGAACGAGACCATGAACGCACAAGCTTCCTCCTCGCAGGCCACAGGCCAAACTTCAGTAGAGGGGATGCTAAAACAAATATTAAGTCAACAACATAAGACCCAAACTGACATGCTAGTACTCGGAGGTATGGTTAACACAATACAGAAGAAACTTGCTATTTCTCCTCCCACAGCTCCTGCTGCCACCTCAGACTCAAACTCGCCCAGCACCAGTTCAAGCAATAACTCTCATTCTCCTCAACAGTTACTGGTTAAACCATCTGAACTCTTCTCAGGAGACCCAGCGTTGTGTGAAGGCTTCCTCCTACAGTGCAAACTCGCCTTCAAAGGAGCTCCTCAACTTTATTCCACGGACATCGCTAAGATAACTTATCTGAACAGTCAGCTTTCAGGTAAAGCCCTCCAGTGGGCATCTTCTTACCTCCACAACCATGATTTGGACTTTGTGTCGTTCGACCAGTTTCTGAACGAGTTCCGCAGGATTTTCGACCGGCCGTTGCAACAACCCAACGCAGAGAAGCGTTTGTTGGGTTTACATCAGGGCAGACGACCCGTCTCCGAACACGCTCTGGACTTCCGCATTCTCGCGGCTCAAACGGAGTGGAACGACAGGGCGCTCCAAGGTACATTTCTGAACTCTCTCTCGGATTATGTTAAGGACCAGATTGCAGCAAGAGATGAACCTCCTAGTTTCGACGCACTAATAAATTTGGCGATCTCCATTGACGAACGCTTCCGGGAACGTCGCCGAGAACGGGACTACAACTACCAGAGACCCAACACTTCCGGTTTCTCCACGTCATCAGGTGGGGAATATAGATTTGGTGCCAAGTTCCGAAGCTCGCTACCGCCATCTACTGGAACTCAGTTAGCATTACCTGAACCCATGCAGATTGGTAGGACTAAATTGACAGAAAGTGAAAGAATGAGACGTATGAATTCCAACTTATGCATGTATTGTGGAAAGGAGGGACATTATGTTGCTTCATGCCCACTTTTGGGAAACGTAAACGCCCGCCAATAGAACGGAAGTTATTGGTGGGCACTTCATCTGTTACTTCCATGCGTAGATTAACTTTACCCACTGTCATTCAGTTCGAACAAAATCGTTTTCCTGTGTCAGCATTGATTGACTCTGGTGCTGAACAAAATTTAATCAGTCATGATTTAGTTAAGGAATTTGCTCTCCCCGTTCTGGACATTGACCCTGTTTCTGTTACTGGAGTAACTGGGGAGACTTTGGCACAGATTCGCTTTAAGACTAAAAACTTGCATTTAATCACATCTGGTAATCACCATGAATCTGTTAGTTTCTTTGTGTTTGATTCACCCAACACTCAAATGATTTTAGGGTTTCCCTGGTTACAGAACCATAATCCCCACATCAATTGGGAGTTTGGTCGGATAGAGAAATGGAGTGACAAGTGTTTGAAGAATTGCCTTCGCTCAGGCATCTCCAACCCTTTAACCAGTAAACAAGAAGCCGAGAACATTGATCTATCCGACATTCCACCTGAGTATCATGATCTGTCTCCAGTGTTTAGTAAGGTGAGGGCTCTCTCTCTTCCTCCCCATCGTCCCTATGACTGTGCCATCGACCTTCTTCCTGGAGCTCCTCTGCCATCTAGCCGTTTGTATCACCTCTCGGGTCCTGAACGTGGATCCATGAAAGCCTACATCGAGGAGTCTTTGGATTCAGGTATCATCCGTCCATCTACTTCTCCACTAGGGGCAGGGTTTTTTTTTGTTGCTAAGAAAGACAAGACTCTACGCCAGTGGTCCCCAAACTTTTTCCTGTGAGGGCCACATAACTTTTCCCTTCTCTGGTGGGGGGCCGGAGTCAGTTTTTAACAGGAAAAAGTGTGACGATTGCAGGAGTGCCTAAATCAGGGGTGCCCAACCTTTTTTGAACCAAGAGTTACTTTTGAAGTCGGCAGTTTGCCGAGAGCTACTCGTCCAGTCTCAGTATCAAAAAACAAAATTTTTCATCTCCCTACTCCTCACTTCTTTAAAGTAAATAAAACAGAACGTAATGTGTTGCTAGTTTTATTTAATTAAAGTATTTTATCAAAGTAAAAGGACGCAATATTTGAAAAGCACACCATATTTTTTAAAGAAACGAATAAACAATGAACTGAACAATATAAAACTCCCTCATTTACACTAACTATTTACAAAAAGTGACTTACAAAGGTGCAGATTTACAAATCTCCAACAACTATTTCAAACCTCAACCGCAGGCAGGTCTCCAGATGATCATCAGTCATTGTGGATCTGGTTTTGGACTTGATGATTTTCATGTGTGAAAAAGCAGACTGACTCACACAGGTAGGTAGATCCAAAAAGTGCTTTTAAGTTCAAAGCACATCTTCGGATGTAAGGATACTTTTCTTCTGAGAGCAGACTCCAGAACTCTCCATCCACACCAGGTGATGCTCGAATTACAGATGAGGCAAATAGACTTTGAATTAGAATAAACAAAAAAATACTCCTCCTTCCACTCTGTGTGAAAATAATACGTTTTTGTTTGCTTGTTTGCTAGTTTTCCATCCATGTTTACTGTGCACCGACAGCTCCACTGCTGTCCTAAAGTCTCGTGAGAGCGCTGTGTCACCGCACCCAAAACTTGCAAGACTATGTCTGTGAGAATACAAGATGAGGAGGGTTGAGGAAAGTGTTGCTGCGCATTGGAATATCGTCACTCCTCCCACCCCAGCTAGCTCCCTTTATGTGAAAGGGAGACAATTCAACTTACTCCTTCATCTTTAAAAACTGTGTTAGGATAGGCTAAGTACTTGGTGACCGTACAGTACTGTACATGTATTCATTTGTAAAAAAAAAAAAAAAAAAAAAATTTTTTTTTTTTTTTTTACTATTGTTCTGGGGGCCGGACCAAATGTGGGGGCGGGCCGGATGCGGCCCGCGGGCCGTAGTTTGGGGAACACTGCTCTACGCCCTTGTATTGACTATCGGTGTTTAAACAGTATTACCGTAAAGAACAAATATCCTTTACCACTACTTGACTCAGTCCATGAGCAATTGCAACCAGCCACAATCTTCTCCAAATTGGACCTACGTAATGCCTATCACCTTGTCCGTATCAGAGAGGGTGATGAATGGAAGACTGCTTTTAAGACGCCCCTGGGACACTTTGAGTATCTTGTCATGCCTTTTGGCCTCACTAATGCCCCTGCAGTATTTCAAGCACTGGTAAATGATGTTTTGAGAGACTTTATTGGTGATTTTGTGTTTGTTTACTTGGACGATATTCTCATTTATTCCAGGAATGAGAATGAACATGTCACGCATGTCCGGACGGTGCTCCAAAGACTGTATGAGAACCAACTTTTCGTAAAAGGTGAAAAATGTTCATTTCACACTTCTTCTGTTGCATTTTTGGGTTTTATTTTTGGAGAAGGACACTACAGGGCAGACCCGGAAAAGACTAAGGCAGTGGTGGAGTGGCCGGTCCCTGAGACCAGGAAACAACTTCAACGGTTCTTGGGTTTTGCAAACTTCTACAGACGTTTTATCAAGGACTACAGTCGCATCGCAGCGCCTCTATCACAACTAACATCCATCAACAGAAATTTCAGATGGACCCCGGAAGCCAACTCTGCTTTCGGTAAGCTAAAACAGCTTTTTTCTTCCACTCCCATCCTCTGTCATCCAGACAGCACTCGTCAGTTCATCCTTGAGGTAGACGCTTCAGACACTGGGGTAGGAGCAGTTTTATCACAGAGATCACCTTTGGACAGCAGAGTGCACCCATGTGCATTTTTCTCTCGCCGTTTGTCCCCAGCTGAACGGAATTATGACGTGGGCAACAGAGAACTACTTGCTGTTAAACTAGCACTAGAGGAATGGCGTCACTGGCTTGAGGGCACTGAGCTGCCTTTTCTTATTTGGACTGACCATAAGAACCTCACTTACCTCAGAGACGCTAAACGTCTAAATCCCCGGCAGGCACGCTGGTCACTGTTTTTCAACAGATTCAATTACACATTGACTTTCCGTCCGGGTTCTAAAAATGTTAAACCCGATGCTTTGTCTCGTCAGTTCTCTCCTCCAGATGCTCCAGAAGTTGAAGAGAACATCTTACCCCCGGCTTGCATCATTGGGGCACTCACCTGGCCCATTGCCCAGGAGGTTCGTGATGCCCATCGTTTGGAACCAGACCCTGGCACAGGACCTCCTGGCACGCTCTTCGTTCCCACCGCCATGAGGTCCAAAGTACTTGAATGGGTGCATACGAACAAGCTCTCTTGTCACCCAGGTATTACACGTATGTTATCATTAACCAAGACTCATTTCTGGTGGCCTACTTTATCCCAAGATGTTAAAGACTTTGTTGCAGCTTGTCCCACATGTGCCAGAAACAAGACCGGTACTCAACCCCCTGCAGGTCTTCTTCGGCCATTGCCCACACCCAGTCGCCCATGGTCCCACATCGCTCTTGATTTCGTCACCGGCCTGCCTCCTTCTGAGGGTAACACCACCATTCTCACAATCATTGACAGGTTTTCTAAAGCAGCCCATTTTGTACCTCTTCCCAAGTTGCCTTCTGCAATGGAGACAGCTCATCTCCTGGTACAGCACGTTTTTCGTATACACGGTGTCCCTTCTGACTTGGTGTCGGATAGGGGTCCCCAGTTCGTCTCTCAGGTGTGGCACAGTTTTTGTAGTGCCTTGGGGGCGTCGACCAGTCTCACCTCCGGCTACCACCCGCAGTCCAACGGTCAGGCTGAACGGTGCAACCAGGAGCTTGAAGCCACCCTTCGATGTCTCGTTGAGGGCAATCCCTCTGCCTGGAGTCGACATCTGGTCTGGGTGGAGTACGCTCACAACGCCCATACGTCTGCAGCCACAGGTATGACTCCTTTTGAAGCGTCGCTGGGATATTTGCCTCCTTTGTTCCCCAGCCAGGAGTCGGACATAGCTGTGCCGTCAGTGCAGCACCATTTCAGACGATGTCGGCGTATCTGGCGCCAGGCTAAGGCGGCACTCCTCCGCACGGCCGCCCAGAATAAGAGGTTTGCGGACCGCCACCGATCTACTGCGCCCTCCTATCAGGTGGGTCAGAGGGTTTGGCTCTCCACTAGGAACATCGCCTTGAAGGACACCCCAAGAAAGTTGGCACCTCGTTTCATCGGGCCTTTCCCTGTCGTCCGGGTCATCAACCCCGCTGCGGTTCGTCTTCGGCTGCCAGCTTCCATGAGGGTTCATCCGACGTTTCACGTGTCCCAGGTCAAGCCCGTTTCCGTGAGTCCTTTGTGTCCGCCTGCCAACCTTCCGCCCCCTCCTCGTCTCATTGACAACCATCCAGCCTTCACCGTTCGTGCCATTCTGGATGTGCGCCGTCGTGGGAGAGGTTTCCAGTATCTTGTGGACTGGGAGGGTTACGGTCCTGAGGAACGGTCGTGGATCCCTCGCTCTTTTATCCTGGACCCCAGTCTGATCACCGCCTTCTTCAGGGCTCACCCAGAGAAGCGCGTCGGGGCTCCTGGAGGCGCCCCTTGAGGGGGGGGTACTGTAAGAGTGGCACCTGCTGCAGCCCAAGATGGCCGCCAATCATCCACAGCTGACGGTCATCCACCTGACGAGTTCCACCTCTACTTAAGGCTGCAGTCGAGTTCTGCTCTTCGCTGAAGCATTTTATGCTACACGCCCTCGGATTCTCCTGGTTCCAGCTCTCTGCTCGTTCGTGCTTTGCCCTCCAGCCACTTGCCTGCCTCGCTCGCCCTTTGGGACTCCATCTCAAGGACTTTAGGACACTCTGGAACATCCTCCTCTTTTCATCCGTAAGGAAACAATAAACAAACGAAAGCAATTACCCATGGAAGAACTTTCTGATCAAACCCATCTGACTGTCCTCTTTTCATCTTCCAGGAAATCCAGAAGACCCTTGTACATTTGTAAATAGATATTCCCACTGTAAATAATAAACACTGTTACTTTTGCACCTTTTTTGTCTTGTGTCGTTCTGGGTCTCGTTACCAACTGGGTTACCCTTTTGAAATCATAACACCTAGCAACATGCTGGAAAGCACTTCCTACTTTTGCCTTTCAAAATAAGAGTCATAATAACAAAAGAATGTGTACAATACAAAATAAAACATGTAAACTAAAACTATGGCAGTAAAATTTACAGTATACAAACATATAGCCATTTCCCTATCCTCTTGACTACCAGGAAAAGTAAATATTGTCCATGCCCAATATTTTGTTATTAATATGGAAGAGAAAGGTGCCAAAACCCACCCTTTTATATTTAGCATAATTGAAAAGCACTAAATGTTCTCTGTAGAGAGCAAAGTGAGTTAATTCAGTAATGTGCTATGGGTGGGAGATATTTAGGTTTACAAATGTCCTCCAAGGAGGACACATTTAAACTGCTGTTAGTCAGGAGGATAATATTAGCTTGTGACAGTAATGATGTGCTATATATATATATA
>JBBPBX010024332.1:0-22882 GCA_038048925.1 Garcialebias charrua | reverse complement strand
TATATATATATATATATATATAGCTTATATTACAACCTTGAAATACTTATTCATTTAAATACATCCTGTTGCACCGTTGAAATTCTACCATGTTGTTGTTTACTATGTCTTTAGGACCTTGTAAATATTATAATTACTTTTTCATTTGTTGGTACTTTATTTTTGTACCTTTATTGCATGCTTTAGTATTTTTTTTTTGTTCTTTGTTGTTTTAGTGAGTCAAATTGGTTCTTCTCATCCTGAGCATTTAATTGTCTGTTGACCTTGTGTTAATCTGCATTTGATAAATAAACACGATTTGAACTTGGAACTTTTTTTTTTTCATTTATGAGAATTAGCCCCCCCCCCCTGGACATTTCACGGGCTTCCACTGGTTAGCATGATTTTATTCTAACTTTGAAACTTACTTTATGTTACCAATCAATAATGATGATGATATCGGGACAATATCGGTATCAGCCGATATCCAGATTTAGGTATCGGGATTGGATCGGAAGTTTAAAAATGTGGATTGTGCATCCCTACACTAAGCTAGCAACACACAATACAGACGTGCTAGTTAAGATGCTACAGACGTAGCCCCGGGTTCTGTTTGGTGTGGCTCTGCAGTGCAGGCATGGCCATTTAGTTCTGTCAGACCACACTCTATGTTGTGATAAACCTTAATTTTATTTAATTATGTCTCCTTTACTAAATGCCACAAAAGAAAATTGATTTGTTAATTTCTTGATCCCACCTTTATTTCAGAAAATCCCCCACAAGTTACAAAGTGAAATCATTAAAAAAAGTGTTATATGATAAGTAAAAAGAAAACTACAAAAAAACAACTACTGTACTGAGGCGGCATGTTGACAATAAAGGCATTTATTTATATTTTCAACAATACAAGCAGGGTGGTCTCAGTTCTGTTTCCATCAAACAAGTGTTTTTGTCAGAGGGTTGTGAGTTTTGACAGCCAATTAAATTTAACTACATCATTAAGGACACCTGAGTTGAAGGGGCAGGGCCAGCATTGCTTTCTTGTGACAGCTCCAGGCTTTTGTCCCAATAACAAGTATTTTAGTGAAACGTGACAAGTTTTCTGTGTGAGGTTTAACATTTAGAATAATAATATTACTTCATAATACTAATTTTAACTTTAGCTGAAGTAGTTTCAGAAAAACACATGACCAAGTTTATTATATTATTATTATTATTATTATTATTATTATTATTATTATTAATAATAATAATAATAATAATAATAATAATAATAATAATAATAATAATAATAATAATAATAATAATAATAATAATAATAATAATACTTTATTAAAAAGCCCTTTGAATCAACCACATTTACAACAAAGTGTTGTCCACATAAAATCAAGAAAGTTTAAATACAAAACAGTTGTTAAAACATTACAATCAATAAAAACAGTACAGAACAAATTCAGTCTGTGCTAAAAGCAATGAAGTAAAAATGTGTTATTAAAAGAGTTTTAAAAATGGACAGTGAAGTGGCTCATCTGATGGTAAGGCATTCATAAAACAATTCAAAATGAAATACAGTATGAAGCACACATATTTAAACTACAGTTTCAGGTTAAAATTATGTCTCAACAAATTAAATGAATGAAATATTTTCATGACTTCTATAAAGGTTTAATATTTAATATGAAAAAAAGAAGAAAAAAAAAAGAAAAAAACATTTTCTTGTACCTGGGGAAAAAGGATTTGTTTTAATCTTATAAGGTGAAATCATGATCATGAGTTTACATTTCATGGTTATAATAAAAAATACTGTATGTAACATGCAATTTTCTTTTTCAGTAGAGTACAGTAATACAATTGATTGTTTGATTTTGGATTCCTGAAAATCCACAGGGTATGTAGGAACTGCCATTGTTCCAGACTTCAAATGAAAGGGCTAATTCAATTCAATTCAGTTTATACAGCGCCAAATAACAACAAAGTTGTCTCAGGGCACTTTACAGGAACATTCACATACCGTACTTTTCAGCCTATAAGTCGCAGTTTTTGCCTAATTTGCATGTCTTGCGACTTATACGGTGAAGCAACATATTTATGGATTTTTCCCCATATTTTTAGACCGGTTTTGGCTGAGATATGACAGTTTCCAGTAATTCTGACGAAAAAATGCAGCAGTACCACTTTTGGCCGCTAGGGGTGCAGTATCACTATCGGCCGCCAGGGTCCACCAAGAGTTCCCAGCTCATGTGTCCGACAGCAGCCTCCTCTGCTCAGACTCACTCTGTCGCAGCACGGCCTCCTGCTCTCTGGAGGACTGAACTACCTGTTACCTCAGGAGTTGGCAGAACTCTTCACCAGCAACACAGAGGATGAAGAATTCAACGGGTTTGAATAAAAATAAATAAATAAATAGACGTTTCTGTCATCATTATGGGCGGGTGAGCGTGTAGTAATTTTAAAGCCGCTTCATTTCGTCGGCTTCATTTTGCCGGCTTAATTTTGCCATGTTTTAACCGTCAAAGTGCATTCATTAAGAAAAGTTTAGCTGAGACACACTTTTACTATAATGTCAGCAAATAAATATATTTTTTAAGGTGTTTATCTTGTTAAATTTGAAGAGATGAAGGGTTTCGCAGCGCACACATGTTTGGAAGTCACAAGTGAAGACACAATTTCATTTTCATCGTGAACTTCATCGTTGTCTTTTACAAAATATTTTGAAATACCAGTTTTTGCTTTATTATTCTTCAGAACACTATTCATTACTCGCCATGTTGCTTTCATATCACCATTACTTTTATCTAATAATTTACTATAATATTCTTTCTTATGTTTCCTTATAATCCCTACTAATTTATTTTTATACTTTTTATATTTTTCTTCAGCGTTCTGAGTTCGCAATTTCAAGAAACATGAATACAAATAATTCTTTTTTTACAAGCATTTCTCAACCCTTTTGTCATCCATGGTTGGTCAACGATATTTCTCTTTGTATGATTTGTTTGCACACAATTCTTTTCATACAGAGCTTCCAAGATATTCATAAACTCATCATATGATCTGTTCACATCATCAACATACACATCATTCCAGTCTTGTTTATCTAGATCCTCTTTCAATTTTTCCAAAACTTTTTTTGATGTGTTTATGATCTTTTTCTTCTTTGTAACTGCTTTTGTGATGCTTTGATCATTTTTATAGATTGTGAAAACTGGTAAATGATCACTTAAGTCGGTCGTTAAAATACCACCTATCACATCCCCATTTGTTATATTTGTGAAAATATTATCAATTATTGTGGCACTATGAGTTGTAATTCTTGTTGGCTTTGATATCAACGGATACATATTTAAACTGTACATTGAGTTTATAAATATACTGATGTTATTTGAATCTGTTTTATTTCCCATATCAATGTTAAAGTCTCCACACAAAAAAACTTTTTTATTAAAACTCTTCTCCAATAGCTCCAAGATTTTATCAGTGAATATTTCTATATTTGATCCTGGTGATCTATATACACAACTTATTATTATGTTTTTACAATTTTTTGTTTATTATTTCTATTGTTATCATTTCCATAATATTATCAACAATTATTGACATTTCACTGTTTAATTTGCATTTGATTTCATTATTAACAAACAGAGCGACTCCACCACCTTTTTTATTATTTCTGTTCATATGATATAATTCATACCCTTCGATGTGAATATTATTTGTGTTTTCATCATTTAGCCATGTCTCTGACAGTGCTATTATCGTAAAAGTTATATTTAACTGTTTTAAGTAATCTGTTATTTTGGATATATTTGCATTTATACTTCTGCTATTAAAGTGAATAATAGAGAGAACCCCATTTGTTATATTGATGTCATTAAACTGCTCTTCATTGTAGTATTCGCTATCTTTTATTACAGGAAAAAAAATCATCAATTACATCTTCAACATTATATATTTTAGGTTCTGTGTCTTCGTATGTTGTCATGTTCTAATGTATTTGTTCATTTCACTGTATATTATGTCCATTTTGTGTGTAAGTTGTTTCATTGATTAGTGATTAGTCATCTCCTGAGTTCCTCCAATTTTTTCCAGATCCTTCAATGTAGCTTCTAAGCCAGTTTAATGCCACCCCTCTAATTCCATACCTTTCCAGTTTTTTTAGTAAGATGTTATGATTGATGGTATCGATGGCTTTTTTAGATCTAAAAATATACCAATTGCAACTTGCCTTTCATCCATACTGTCTATGATTTCTTCTGTTAACGC
This sequence comes from Garcialebias charrua, assembly GCA_038048925.1. NCBI lineage: Eukaryota > Metazoa > Chordata > Actinopteri > Cyprinodontiformes > Rivulidae > Garcialebias > Garcialebias charrua. Next base: position 18,640 of record JBBPBX010024332.1, on the reverse strand, counting down.
CATCAGTGCCATTGAAGTTGATCTGTTTTCTCTAAAGCCAAATTGATAATCTGTCAGAATGTTTTGCTTTTCAATAAAAGTATCCAACCTTTTACTAAACACTTTTTCTAGTATTTTAGAAAATTGACAAAGTAGGGACACAGGTCTATATTTATTAAAAAATATGCTTATCGCCAGATTTAAATAGAGGAATAATCTTTGCAATTTTCATTGCATTTGGAAATGTTCCCGTTATGAATGACAAGTTGCAGATGTAAGTCAGTGGGTCTGCAATATCATCAATTATCTTCTTAATAAGTGACATGTTAATTTCATTCCAGTCTGTTGATTTTTTATTGTTACATTGATTTACTATTTCCTTAATTTCTATGTTGTCTACGGGTTTCAGGTTTTGATGTACAAATTCAGTAGTTCTTATTAGTTTTTATTTTGCAACTGCAGCAGCTCATATGTAAATAACTGTTTTGTGGAGCGATGTTTAGAGTATGCAGACACACTCGAGTCTTCAGCATATTTGATGATGATCACAGTCAGGTGTGAAATGAGGCCACACAGAGTATCTAATTATGCACATTTTATTATAACTGATAAACTCAGTTTCATGACTGAAAATAAAGCCTTTTTGTTTTTATTTGATGCGTTTGTTAGCAGAATGTTAATGATAATGCATATTTTTCATGTGGAGCTTTAAGCTGAGTTCAGTGCTGGTATTGTTGCCATTTATTTTCTTGTTTTACTTGTAATGTGTCAAAAATAAATCATGCGAAAGTAAATAAGTTAAATGAGAAGTTGGTGTGACAGTTTCTTAATTCCTGAACAGAGGCCTGGCCAGAAGTTAGCCCAAAATAAATTAATTCATTAATTTATTTCTAATTTGGTTTTGCTCTTATTTTCAACATCTCTTTTAACATGCAAATTTATGTAAATTAGCTTGGCGCCAACTCTCTATGTACCACTGGGGGTTCGCAATGGATTTGCCATCTCTGACACAACATGCCAGAAATTACTGAGTAATGAAGTCAGTCCTCTGAGACGTTGCTATGAACACACATATAACTTTTGCTATCATCAAAGAAGAAGGGACTTAGAGAGCAATTAGAGGTTGAAATATGGCATTCCTAATCTTTCTAGGTGTGATGTGTTGCATAACCATTCTCAAATGTGGTTTCATGATTGCATAGTAGAAATCAGTGCTCATTCCCATCCATATCCTGAACTACCAGCTCAGTGTAACAATTAACAGAATATCCAGAGAATAAGAACTGAAGAGAACATATTCCAAGACTTGGTAAGATTTATGTGTTTATTTACAAGTGCTAAATATCATCAAATGTGCACGGGGAAGGACTGAAACCCATGCAAGCAAAAAGAAGGGTAAAATAGGTAACTAGAGGAATGGTAATGATAGCGCTTCACTTTCTTACAGTAGGATTTGTGGTTAGACCAGGGGCAACTGTGGCGTAGTAGTAATGGCAGTCGTCCCCCTATCAGAAGGTTGGCGGTTCAAATCCCGGTTCCCCACACCATGTGTCGTTGTGTCCTTGGGCAAGACAAAGCCCCACTGACATGATTTTTTAATTTTCATAAAATTGTTCATAATATATATCTTTTACCATTTAAATATGTTCATTTTTGCAAACAAAATGCTAAATCACTTTAATGTTGCTTTAAAAGTGATTTTGAACTTCAAGCCGTGTTTAATCATGTGAAATCCAATTACACATGAACGCACCATCTGTGATGTAACACTGGGCAGAGGGCTCTGGTCTCTTTAATAGCGGACCATTTAAAACCCGACGAATTTATCAATCTATGTGAAGATTTGAGTTATTTGTCTTCATTTTGGGAAGCAGAAAATAGTTTGGGTGATGGAACAAGAAACAACAGGATCTAATTTAGGTCTGATGCTGTATCAGACTTACCTTCATGTCGAGCTGCTCATACCTGCGCACTGTGACAAGCCCAGAGCTCTGCCCGGTGTGACATCACAGATGGTGCGTTCGGGTGTAATCAGATTTCCCATGATTAAACACGGCTTGAAGTTCAAAATCACTTTTAAAGCAAAATTAAAGTGATTTATCATTTTGTTTGCATAAAGGAACATATTTAAATGATAAAAAATATATATTTTGAGCAATTTTATGAATAGTAAAAAAATCATGTCGGTGGACCTTTAACCCCGAGTTGCTCCCGATAGGACTGGCTGGCGCCTTGCATGGCAGTCTGCCGCTACCGGTGTATGAATATGTGTAGGGATGGGTGGATGGTTGGTATTGTAAAGTGCTTTGGGGCCCCTCATTGGGGGCTGGAAAGCGCTATATAAATAAGCTCCATTTACCATTGACGAGAAAGCAGGTGATCCAGTGATTCTAGTGAATGAAAGAAAGACATCTGAGGAGAGTTCTAGGTTGGGGTAGGCAAGTGGTTGGCAAGCGAGGAGACAGCCGAATAAGTCACACGGGAGCTTGAGATTGTACGGTGGAAATCCAGGAACAGGAAGGTAGCAGAAGCAATGGTAAAAACACAAAGGGTCACAAGGTAAGTTTTATCTTCCTATAGATAATACAAGATGTCCAGAAAAACACTAATGTTAGGCATGTAATTCTCCAGCGGTGACTGGAGGTCTTCTGCAGCCTTTTGTACTCCTGTAGCTCATCAAGGAGATGTTCCTCAGGGGTGGCTTCTTGGTGCCATCTTGTGACTGAAAGAAGCTGAAGAGCTGAACTCCCACACTCAGAAAATATCTCACATTTGGGTGTAAGGAATTACATTTTTACCCTAAAAGCTAAGTCATTTTACTTGAAATCACCTGATCTTTATTATAAAATAATTGAACAAAATTGTGTTTTCTTTAAAGATGCAGTATGAAAACTAAGTGCAGAATGACTGCTGAAAAAGATTAAACAAAATTGTTAAAGGTTAAAAAAAAATCACTGGACAAGATGGTAGCTAAATCCAAAGGTAGCAAAACACACTAGCTAGAAACAAAATGTGAAAGCAGCAAAAGACAAGCTTGAAGATAAAGCTAGAAAAGAATAGCTAAACGTTTCATAAAGCATAAGGCAAGCCATATTTGTTTTGAACATTTCAACTACAGGGTGGCTTTAAAGGGGACCAAATGTAGGATATATAATTTTTTGTGGTTTATCTGTGGGCTATCCAGACCATTTTCAGTCAATTTTATACACAAAATAATGCTTAGATAATAAAATATCCCCTTTCTAATTCTGCCAAATTTCACTTCCGTTCTAAACGACCGGTTTATGAATAATGAGGTCTGAAAGCCACGCCCTACAAAGACCTATTTACATTAACTACGCCCTCTGTAACAGCCAGTATCTCTAATATGTTGTTATTTTAAAATTAGCTCTTTTTTATTACTCATTTGACTTACTGTTAGTGCTAGTAGCTTAAGATAACTTACCAAAAGCCCTCTGCGCGCGCCGCCATTTGCAGCTCCTTTTTTTAGCATTAGCCCACTGATAGCTTTTCCTCCTCCGAGCGGGCGGTGTTAGCTCCGCTCGTTGCATGCGGCGCTTTTGGGAGCGATCGCTGCTTCAGTCCACACACAAACAAAGTTCACAGAATGTCTCCAGTTAATTTATCCGCATGAGGCAACCTTTGACCGGACCCCCGGACCTCAAAAGTCAGTAGCTCCCAGCAACTCCCGCACGCAGATGGTGTCTTCGCCGGCGGTCTGCAAAACAAAAGGCTTAAAAAAAAAAAGGGATGCCGCGACCGGGAGGCGAACCTGTGTCCTTCGGATGACGAGTCCGCTTCACTACCTCTAGGCCAACCGGGCAGTTATGTAAAAGCAGTCTTTCATCGTATAAGAAATAATCACAACCACCTACATTTAGAACGCTGAAGTTTTGATTAGATTTTGATGAAGTGAAAGGTATTCTTAAAATAAATAAGTTGCTAATCTGAAAATATATCGATCAGTGGTGCTTGATGGTACAGACTGTCGCCCCGCGAGAGAGTGTGCACAGTTTTCTGCCGGCTGCGCGTTGGGAGCGATATTACACTAAAAATTGAACTAAAACGTAAAAATAACAATTATAAAGTATTATTATGTCGATGTATATATCTAGTCTCACCCCGATTTCTCCGAAACAAAAGGCTTTAAAAAAAAAGGGGGAAAAAAGATGCCGTTGACAGGATGCGATCTCCGCTCTCCTGCGTGGCGCTCAAGTGTCGTAACCGCTCAACCAAACTGACAGTTGTGCAAAAGTAGTCCTTCATCATATAAGAAACAAGTCCAAACCGCGAGAGTGTGTGTGCACAGTTTCAACGAGACAGAGTTCATTCAAACAAGGTAATAAAACATTCTGGTTTTACTCGAGATGTGCTGCATGGCTGGAGCAGGGCAAACCCCTAGCCCCCCGGGGGCTAAATAAATGAATAAATGACCGCCAGGTCAGCTCCTAAACCGCTAGGCAACCGTGACATCTTTTATACTCAAGTGGGTGGAGCATCACCAGGGGTTGCTAGGTGAGGGGCTGGACTCAGGTTTGAGGTGATTGGCTACGGTTTGTGACATCACAAACCGCAGGAAGTGTGAAACAAAGCGTTTTTAATCACATACAAATAAATCTACTTAGAGTAAATAAACCACTGGGTGCATTTTTTTGGCATAAGGACTGTTTTTTTATAATAATAATAATAATAATGAATTCAATTTATAACGCACTTTTCATTAATGAAAATCTCAAAGTGCTACAAGGAGCAACAGAATTAAATGTCAATAAAACAAATAATAAAACAATTAAAATCAATAACAATATCAGCTAAGATCAAAAGTAGAATCATGAGGAGGTAGAGTATGCTTGGTCGAAAAGAAAGGTCTTCAAGTCGCTCTTAAAGTCAACCACAGACTGTGGGGCTCTTAGACAGTCAGGAAGAGAGTTCCACAGGCGGGGGGCAGCCACACTGAAAGCCCGGTCTCCCATGGTCCTTAATTTGGTTCTCGGAATGTGAAGGAGATTGCTGTTCTGTGACCGCAGCGAGCGGGTGGATGAGTATGGAATAAGAATATCCTTCAGATAATCTGGTGAAGCTCCATGTAAGCATTGATGTGTAATGAGAGCAGTTTTGTACTGAATTCTGTAGGCGACAGGAAGCCAATGAAGGTTATGGAGAATGGGCGTAATATGTTCAAATTTACGAACTCTCAACAAGATCCTTGCTGCACTGTTTTGAATATATTGAAGTTTCTGAAGGTTTTTGCCAGGGATTCCAATAAACAGGGAGTTGCAGTAGTCGAGCCTGGAGGAGACAAAAGCATGGACGAGCTTCTCAGCATCGGAAAAAGTTAGGGATGGGCGAAGTCTGGAGATGTTTCGAAGATGGAAGAAGCAAGTTTTAAACAAATGCTTAATGTGATTTTCAAATGTAAGATTGGAGTCCATTTTTATTCCAAGATTAGTAACAGAGGTGGAGAGGGGGATGTCTTGTCCAGAAAAGGAAAGTGTTGTTATAGGAGATGTTTGTACCTGGTGAGGGGTGCCAATCAGTATGGCCTCAGTCTTGGAGCAGTTTAATTGAAGAAAGTTCTGATTCATCCATGCCCTAATTGCCTCCAGGCAGGCAGAGAGGGCAGTGAGTGAAGATGGAGATGACAAGGTGGAAGATGAGGATGCTCCAGTCCTGATGTAAAGCTGTGTATCGTCGGCATAACAGTGAAAAGAAATGTTGAACTGATTAATAATTTGACCTAAAGGCAGCATGTAAAGGGAAAACAGCAGGGGCCCCAGAACCTGACCCCTGAGGGACACCACAGGAGACACCAACTGTCTGGGACGTGGCGTTGCCAAGACTAACACATTCCAGCCTATTGGAGAGGAAAGATTTGAACCAGTCCAGGACTGTGTCGCAGAGACCGACCTCCACATGAAGACGGTGGAGGAGGATACTATGGTCCACAGTGTCTGTTTTTTTATGAAGTAAATACCCAAAGTTGAGTAAAAAAAAAACATTAAAAAGGGAATTTTGCATGTGTGGTCCCCTTTAAGTGTTTTACAAAAGCATTTAAAAGTAAGTTTAGTAAGTAAATATGCTCACTAAAATCACCAACAAGCTAGATTAAACACAGGAAAATGTTATAGTCCAAATGCTGGGACAGCATTCAAGCAATACATTTATTTTAATTTTTTTTGTACAAGAAAAAGCATCAGGTGCAACTATTCGTCCATCCATTTTATTTTTTCTTTCCAGGTTGCAGGATACCTTCCCCTTATATCCAGCAGTCACTGTAAGAGAGGCGGGGACAAACTGGACAGGTGTCCAGTCCGTCACAAGGACACATAGAGACAAACAAGACAAAAAACACTCCCATGTGTGGTTACTGATATGGGCAGATATATAGGCAGATGCCCAGGGCAGCATCTCGTCAAGGGCAGTACGACCACTAGGCCCACCCTGGCCCTCAAAAACATAAAACACATTATTTCACATAGTCTGAGTGGTCGCCCTCTGCCAGGTGCAGAGCGTGTAGCTTCTGTTGAGGCCTGACACACAGGTTGTGAAAGAAAAGAATGGGGAAGGGGCATGGTTTCTCTAATTTCCCTTGCTGGGCCAGGGATGCATCTAATACAATCAACATAACACAACCTGTCAATCAATCCAGAAGGCTTGTCAGCTGAATACAACAGTTATAAACAGGAATCTTCACCAGCTTATAAACAGGAAGTACAACATGTTCAACAGTACGAAGGTAACTGCAGGTAAATCTTCCATTTTCTATCATCACCTTGCATTCTTAATGGTCAAATTAAAGGTTACTGCTTAAAGCCAGTTGTTCTTTGTTTTGTGTGTTTTATATGTAGATACTGTATATGTTGTGACTTGTAGTTACATAAGTTTAGTCATTAGTAAAACTAAACCAATTTTGCACAAAGTGTTTATTAGGTCATGCAATGTCAAATTTACACTCTTACGTATTGAATTTCACTGTATATTCCTGCCCTGTGTTGCTCTGAGGCATGAAAACATTCACTGCAGTAACTGTTTTGTTGTTTTAGTATCTATGAAATATTTTTCTTTTCTTCTTTGCCTTAATGTTGGTTGATAAGGCAGGAATGTCTCACTAAATGTTGCAGGTAATGCCGTGAGTTTCACTATCTCTGCTATAACATCTCGTTGGAGGTTAGCTCACCCTGGGTTACATTTCTGTGTGGGCGGAGTCATCTTACCGTTCAAGTCATTTCAATTCACTAAGCAAGCACTCATAATAGTGTGAACATAGCCAATATTTCACAGCTTATTTGTATGAAATTGCTGGAAAAAAAAAGAATCTGCACACCAAGATAGGTGAATTAGTTTAGGACTAATATGTTTTGACTCATATTAGGGTAGTGTCAATTATACGCATGGAAGAAGGACCACAACAGGTCAAAGCCATGAGGTGTCCAGTTTACGAAAAGAGAAAAGAAGAAGAGGAGAAACGAGCAACAGATAAAGCCTGCAGCTGTGTCATCACTTGGAGCATGAAAGTCCCTAAATCACTTCATAATAATAATAATTAATAATTTGTCACATTTGTCATCTGTGTATGTTTCCCATACTTGACAGACGAAATTGGTCTTCTGCCTTTAACCCAACCACCACCAGGTGGTGCAGCGTAGTCGCGCTCGGGGAGCTGGAGAATTAGATGTGCACTCATAGACACCCCAAGGTGTGTAGTGGCCGGGGCGCAAACCCGCGTCCTTCGGGTCCCAAGTCAAAAGCCCTGCCACTACACCATCACCCTCATTGGTAAAGTTCTGTTAGCTTGCTGTAATAATATGAATGTTTATGAATCATAGTATTTTTTATGATCCATTTTTCTTCTACATTTTCGGCACAATTCTTTTCCCACTGTTTTCAAGCTACAGTATTACAACAAAGTTCAACAAATCATAAATCAAATTGTTCAGCTCATTCAAGATAATCCTGCTATGACTTTTAGTATTGGTGCAACTTTAGCTTTTTGAAATATTTAGCCTTTTTTGTCACCTTTTTTCTTATAGAAAATAAATCGAGCTCATTTTACATCCTTCAAATCTTTAAATCTGTTTACAACCTTTTAATGCTTCTTTCACATTTTGTTCTTGTTCAGCTTCTGACAGATTCTTGTGCAAAGTTAAACATTTTTCAACCACTTCCAGCTGTTTTTTGCTATTTCAGCTATTATTTAGCTTTTTCTAATGCTAATTTTAGTATTTTCAGCTAATTCCTATTTTTTGCACTAATTTTTCAGATGATTTCCACTTTTTGCGCTAATTTTTGCTTCTTTCAGCCTAATGGGCAAAATAGATTCCTTTCTTCTTACTTCTGCTGATTTAAGCTTGTTCTACATTTTCAGCTAACTTTTTTCTTTTAGCATTTTTTAGCTTATTTAAGCTGTTTCCTGATAAATTCACAATTTGTGTAGTAATTTCAGCTACTTTCAGTCTAAATAACTTCTTCTAATTTCAGCTTGACGTGCTCCTTTCAACCTATTTCTGCTACTTCAGCCACTATTAGCTGTTTTTCTGCTAAATTTAGCTTTAATCAGCTAATTCCACTTTTTTTATGTCAGCTCTTTCCACCTCCTTCTGGTGATTTACGATTCTTTCTGCCCTTTCAGCTATTTAATTTAGCTAATTTCAGCTTTTTAAGGTAAATTCCAAATTGTTGTGCCCATTTATGCTTCTTTAAAACAAATTTGGCAAATATGTGTTCTTTCTGCTTTCTTCAGCTAATTTAGGCTTGTTCTTCAATTTCAGCTACATTTCAGCATTGTTTTAACTAATGTCAGCAGTTTTTTTCAGCAAGTTGCTCAGCGATAAGCATTCACACTGCATTTTTGCAGGAAATTTAGTTAGTATTGCATTTACAACAAATATATAAATTATTAGGCAGTAAGTCAGGCTCGTTTCCAGTGAGAGTTGGACTCCGCCAAGGTTGCCCTTTGTCACCGATTCTGTTCATAACTTTTATGGACAGAATTTCTAGGTGCAGCCAAGGTGTTGAGAGGATCCGTTTTGGTGGCCTTAGAATCTCTTCTCTGTTTTTTGCAGATGATGTGGTCCTATTGGCTTCATCAGTTCGTGATCTACAGCTTTCGCTGGAGCGGTTTGCAGCTGAATGTGATGCGGCCGGGATGAGGATCAGTTCCTCCAAATCCGAGGCCATGGTCTTGAGCCGGAAAAGGGTAGCATGCCTTCTCCAGGTCGGGGAGGAGGTCCTGCCCCAAGTGGAGGAGTTTAAGTATCTCGGGGTCTTGTTCACGAATGAGGGAAAACTGGAGCGTGAGATCGATAGGCGGATAGGTGCAGCATCCGCAGTGAAGCGGGCGCTGTACCGGTCTGTCGTGGTGAAGAGAGAGCTGAGTCAAAAGGCAAAGCTCTCAATTTACCGATCGATCTACGTTCCCACCCTCATCTATGGTCATGAGCTTTGGGTTATGACCGAAAGAACGAGATCTCGGATACAAGCGGCTGAAATGAGTTTTCTCCGCAGGGTGTCTGGACTCTCCCTTAGAGATAGGGTGAGAAGCTCAGTCATCCGGGAGGGACTCGGAGTAGAGCCGCTGCTTCTCCACATCGAGAGGAGCCAGTTGAGGTGGCTCGGGCATCTGGTTAGGATGCCTCCTGGACGCCTCCCTGGTGAGGTGTTCCGGGCATGTCCCACCGGGAGGAGACCCAGAGGAAGACCCAGGACACGCTGGAGGGACTATGTTTCTCGGCTGGCCTGGGAACGCCTTGGGATTCCCCCAGAGGAGCTGCTCCAAGTGGCTGGGGAGAGGGAAGTCTGGGCCTCCCTACTTAGGCTGCTACCCCCGCGACCCGACCCCGGATAAGCGGAAGAAAATGGATGGATGGATGGATATAAATTATTAAATGATCACTGTGAGGCATAGATCAGTGAATGTTGTTGTTGGAGGACCAGATTGAGACTTATCAGATTTGATACCTGGATTATTGAGTATGAACTTTCTTGTTGTTGTTGGAGGGTTTTTCACCCAGGGCACAAAACAGGTTAAGACCTCCCCTGACCTCGCCCACTTACATCTGGGGACAATATGAAGTTACCAGTTGACCTAGCATGAATGGTTTTAGTCCGCTGAGGAAACCAGAGTACAAGGAAGAAACCAACACGTGCACAGGACAATCATTTAAACTCCTACCGAAAAAGTCTCAGACCACTTCTTTCTGTGAGGCAACAGGGCAAATCACTGTTCCAACATGCCACTCTATCAGGTATTATTACTAAATACAAAGATGTATATTCCTACATACTATACACTTTCTAATACACTTTCTACATGTGGTGATGAAACAGTTACTTTTAATGGAAAAAAATGCTTTTTTTTATAGAAAAACAAGTTTTAATAAATAAGTGTCGATCAGTGACTGTTATATCTAAATAAAATGAGTGAACAGGAGATTTTCATTTCCCATCATGTGGAGTGCTGCCTTTGAAAAGCTGTTTTAAAGCTCAGAGACGAACATTGAGCACAGAAACAGCTGCTGTTCTGACAGCTCCACACTCTGTAATTTTTAGTTACAAGTGCAGCAGGAGACGCAGTGATGCCTGCGGGCTCCGCCGAATGGCAAACAGAACCTGCTCAGTCATGGGGATTGGGCTCAAGACCCTGAAGACAGAGACAACACAGGACAGCAGGACAAACTCAGAGCCGTTTGGAGTCTTTTTCACAGAGGAGCAGTACGTCACAGGAAATGAATTTTAATAATTCAATTAATTAATAAATAATCAGTCAATATTTGTGTTTACTTGAACAAACCTGAATGATAAGGACTTTAATCAACCCAGCTAAGTAATTCATTATTGAATCTACTGCAATTTATTTTTTGTCCAATATATGTTAATATTAAATACTTTTTAGTAGTGGTGTAACGGTACACGTGAGTGTACCAAACCGTTTTGGTACAGCATGTTCTGTTCAGCCCACGTTTTGGTCATTTTTTCCACTCATTGAATTTTATTAACGAGAGATTATTCGCCGCGGAACAAAAAATCCCTAAGCGTGTTTCAGCACGGTGCTATTATCTTGCAGCACACATAGCAATAGTAGCCTAGCTTCTCGTGGTGTTCTCCTATTTGGGAACATTATGGCTTTCTTGTCTAACATCTTACCATACCATACCATACCATACCATTTTATTTATAAAGCACTTTATACAGGAACAAGTCCAAGTGCTGGACAAACAAACACGCAACAGGCAACACAGACAATGAAGTACAACACGAAAAACATAAAAACATTGCAGATCATAAATCAAACGATCCAATACAAATCAGCTGGCATTGAAAGCGATGGAGTAGTAGTGAGTTTTTAACCGGGATTTGAAAACTGAGAGGGAGGGGGCCTGTTTGATGAGCAGCGGTAACTCGTTCCAGAGTCTTGGGCCTGCTACAGAGAACGCCCTGTCACCCCTGCGCTTAAGGCGAGTTTCTGGAACTATTAAGAGTACCTGATCCTCTGACCTCAAAGCACGTGGAGGGACATATGGGTGTATCAGATCCGAGAGATAGGCGGGGGCGAGACTGTTCAGCGATTTGTAGACATACATGAGAATTTTGAATTGGATTCGAAGATGAACCGGTAGCCAGTGAAGGGAGGCCAAGACTGGTGTAATGTGCTCTCTTTTGCGTGTGCTGGTTAAAAATCGGGCAGCTGCGTTCTGAACCAGTTGTAATCGTGCAATGGTGGCTTGACTGACGCCAAACAGAAGTGAATTGCAGTAATCAAGCCTAGATGTAATGAATGCGTGAATCACTGTCTCCAGGTGCTTTTTGGATAATATGGGCTTCAGCTTAGACAGACGTCTCAGCTGGAAAAAACAGGATTTGACGATCATGTTTACATGACTGTTGAGTTTCATGGAAGGATCCATTATCACTCCCAGATTTTTGACTTTTTGTTTTTCGGATAGGGGTAGAGCAGACAGGTCAATGCAGTGGTTTGAGGTTGTGTCATTGGGAAGGAACAATATGGCTTCAGACTTCTTATCATTAAAGCTTAAAGGAGAAATGAAAAGTGTTTTTAAGCTAATAGTAGTCTAATGAAAAGCATAAAATAAGCTTGTTGAGAAAATTTCACAAGTCAAAAATGTCATCCTAACTCAAATTTAGACTTTGCAAAGTGAAAAAATTCTCATCTGGTGTTTTTGACCCCCCTCCCTCTGCTTGCTCTCCGTCCCCTGAATATGACATAGGCAGTGCAATGGTCGTCCCTCATACAGTAATATTAGTGTGTGTATCTAGTATTTTTTCAACTTTCATCATTTTGTAAACCGCCCCCTAGCTTATAGACTGTAGTTATGTTATCATTCACAAGAGTTTGTATATATTTTTTGTTTATGTAGTGTTTTGTAGTTCTGTTTGTGTTAATAAAAAAAAAAATCTAGTAGTGGACAAAAAGGTTTCAGTGTGTAGCAATTAGGGATGCAGCAAAAAAAAATCTATTTTTTAAAGAATCAAGATTCTTAGTCCTGGCGATTCAGAATCGATTCTAAAAGCCCCAAAATAGATTTTAAAACTTTTTTAAAATTTTATATTGTATTTTTACCGCTCCTGTGCATTCGGCCGCTGTAGAATTTTGGCCGTGTAGGGCCACCGTAGTTAGTTAGCCAGGCAGCTCCCAATGGAGCCTGCTAGCAAGGAGGGAGACCCTGCATGTTTCAACTTGCTCCTTCATCTTTAAAAATCATTTTAGATCCTACTACCGTATGTTCTGTGGAATACAGAGCTTAACAAGACATTGGTAACTGTTTCAGGACATTTTCAACACCCCCACTTCCATGTTAGCATACTGCGCTAGCATGCTAACGTTAGCATACGGCGCTAGCATGCTAACGTTAGCATGCGAAGGCTATTCGTATTTCCAGGATAGAAATGCCCATTAATGCACTAAATCACCAAACTGTTTTTGACAAACTTAAGTGATATCCTTCGGATTCAAAAAAGTATTCTGCTTCCATTTTAAATGACAGACAAGAGGACAGTAATGATGGGTTTATAGCTTCAGTGTTATTGTAAGATAGCAAAGGAGGTCTTAATTGTGTCATAAAAGTGCGTCCAGAAAATGACTACAGAAATCACTGCACTTCGGCATGTAGCAGGAAAAATGTAAAAAAACTATTTCTTTAAGCTACTGACTTGAAAAAAGCATACTAAGTATGTTTATGTGTGTTGTTTACTATATGAAATTCTTGTTATATCGATTTTTTCAGATTTGATTACATTTCTCCTTTAAGAAATTTAAAGCCATCCAGTCCCTGATGTCAGCCAGGCAGTCGAGCAGAGGTTGAATAGAGCCTGTACCATTTTGTCTTAGGGGGAAGTAGATTTGACAGTCATCAGCGTAGAAGTGGAAAGGTATATTGTGTTTCCGGAAAATAGCACCGAGTGGCAGCAGGTATAAGGAGAACAAGAGAGGACCCAGGATGGACCCCTGCGGAACCCCCCATTTAAGAGCCGCCACTGCAGAAGTAAAATCATTGATGGACACACAAAAAGACCTGTCAGAGAGGTAGGATCTGAACCAGTTTAGGGCTGATCCTGAGATGCCCACCCACTGCTCCAACCTAGCAATGAGGATCTCATGGTCGATGGTGTCGAAAGCGGATGTGAGGTCCAATAGGACAAGCAGCACAGAGTCACCAGTATCTGTGGATAGAAAGATGTCGTTAAAAACCTTCAGTAGGGCAGTCTCAGTGCTGTGGAGGGATTTGAAGCCAGACTGGAAAAGCTCGGGGATAGCGTGATCCTCCAGGAAGCACTTTAGTTGGGACTCAACTATTTTCTCTAGAAGTTTAGAAACAAATGGGAGTCTGGAGACAGGCCTGAAATTGGATAATACTGACGGGTCGAGGTTTGGTTTTTTCAGGAGGGGTTGAACAGCAGCATGTTTTAATGATTTTGGCACCACACCCGAGGATAGACTGCTATTTACAATCGAGAGAATGGAGGGACCTAGAGTGTGAAAAACCTCCTTTAGAAGCCGAGGGGGGACCACATCGAAGGGGGAGCCAGATGGTTTCAGGCTGCACATGACCTGCTCTAGAGAGGACAGAGAGACTGGTTCAAAATGTTCAAACACAGCAACAGATTGAGGTGGGATGGATGGATCGTGAGATGGAGGAGAAATGAGAGCCCTGGTGGTTGCGATTTTATCTAAAAAGAAATGTTGGAAGTTCTCGCACAGCTCAGTCGAGGCTTCCATGGGTGATTGTTCAGTGAGGTGGAGAACAGAGTTTAGGGTGGAGAACAGAACTCGAGGGTTACGAGAGTTTGCAGCAATGATATCAGAGAAGTATTGTGATTTAGCAGTTTTCACTGCTTTCTGATATCGGCGCCAGCTCTCTTTTACCATCTCAAAAGAGACCTGCAGACTGTCTTTTTTCCATTTCCTCTCCACCTTTCGGCATTGCTGCCTGGCAGCTCTGGTCGTGTCATTCAGCCACGGTTCGGCCCTGAGTTTTGGTCTTCTCGGTTTAATAGGAGCTACTTTATCCAAAGCCTTTAAACAAACAGAGTCAAACTGGTTTGTCAGCTCCTCAGTGCTGGAGAGGAACCCCGGGGGCTGAATTAACATGTCATTGTTGTAAACCTCAGTGAAACGTGCGGCAGTTAAATGGTTAACATTCCTGCCTTTACGTGCAGGAATGCATGTTTTAGGGTTACATGGGGGATGGTGAACTGAAAATTCACTGGCCTATGATCTGAGAATACATTGTCTCCTATTTCAAGGTTTGAAACGGTCACATCACATGTTAAAACAAGGTCCAACAAATGTCCACGCTGCTGCGTGGGAGAGTTCACGTGTTGAGTTAAATTAAATGAGTCCAATAAATCTAAAAAGTCCTTAACCATGGGCTTCTCAGGACAACACACGTGCAAGTTGAAGTCGCCTGAAATGACGACCCGAGAATATTTAGCTGTAATTTCAGCCAAGAAATCAGAAAACTCGCTGATGAAGTTCTTGGAGCGAGGCGGCCGGTAGACAAGAGCACACAAAGTTACAGGTGAATGTCCTAGTTCAAACACAGTCAGCTCAAAACTGGAGCAGGAGACTGGAATGGACAGTTGTTTACAGTCAAAAGTTGATTTGAATATTGTTAATAATCCACCACCACGACCTGATGGTCGCGGGTCGTTAAAAAACAAACAGTTTGGTGGTATTATTTCCGTCAATGCGCTGGACTCACCCGACGACATCCACGACTCTGTGATGCAGAAAAAGTCCAAGTCGTGATCTTCAAAGTAATCCCTGAGGATGAACGTTTTGTTGCAAACAGATCGGGCGTTGACAACACAGAATTTGATGATATCCGAGCTAGCCGCTGATGAGCTGCTAGCAGCTGATGTGCTAGACGCTGGTGGGGGAGCGCGCGTCCGTGGCTCGCCTCCCACAGAGGGCTGCTGCTCCGGCCGCACATCTTAACGCACTTGAAACAACATCATCTGAACGTGACGTCTTCTACAGAATAGCAGACCAATAACAGCAGCATTTAAAGGACAACACCCACCATGACAGTAACAATTCACCATATTGAACTATTACTGTAGTAGAATATTTCGTCTATTTTCATTTTTGCATTTGGGCCAGGCGAGGGTTAAAAAAAAACAAAAAAACAACCGAGTCCCGAATGAATCCGGAAACGCGGCCGAAAAGTGTCGAAGTGTGGAGTGACTTTTGTCACGTCTCCACCCAGAAGGAAGGGATGAGTTTCCATGGAGGTTTATGAGAGTGAGAGTAAAACTGCATATTTCCTGGTGCATTTTTGTGTACAGCTGGACCAGTGCTCTGTTTTTATTTTTTATTTATTTTATAGACCTTTTTAATAAGATATAACACCGCTGCGACTGTTGCTGGCTGCTCTCCTCTCCTCTGCCCAGAGAGGAGCGAGCCGCGCGGCTTCTCCCGTCTTCTCCCTGGCTCCCCGTTCCGCTGCGTCAGCTTTGAAGTTCGTGCCGGGGCTCGGTTCTGTCCCAGCCTTGTTGCTGGAGCACGGGGAAGCACGGGAGCACGGGGGAGCACGGGAGAGCACGCGCGCTCAGAGCTCCGCGCCGCGGCTGCCTTTCTACTCCCGACCTGTCTGGTCAGGGGAGAGAATAAAAAGCCGATGCGGAAATTAATGAATTTGTCGCGATCAAGCGAATTAAACTAGTATGTCTACGTGGATGCTGCTCAGAATATGACAGACATCAGTGAGCGACCGCTTCTCTTTTTTTTTTCCTCTCTTAGAGCAGCGGTCATGGAAGTTGATGAAGGCTTATTATAACTCCGCCTGTAACTCCAAGGCGGAATCTTTAGTGATGTGAATGCCCATATTTGGAGAGGGGCAGATCTTCCCGGAGCTTCTGCTAAAATCTGCTATAAATCATGAAATAACACATTTAGCGTTATTTCTCTACAATATAAATAAACGCTCCTGTATTATTTTTAAATAAACTAATAAATATTAATGGCGATGCAATTTGAAAACATGGTGGGTCATGGACTTTAAACAACCTTTATCAGGTAATTCAGATCGGTCCAGAGCAATAACACAAGCTGTACGAGTTTTTAAAGCTCTGAATCTACATCTGAATGTTGTTGATGTGCTGGCTTTAAAGTTCTTGAGGCCCGCTACAACATACATCACGTCAACACTTCAGCCAAAAAATTCTGCACTTTATGAAAAAGTTCAAATTGATATTGTTAACAAGCCCTGGAGAAGATTAAATCCATGCCCTGATGATGATGATGACCGAAAGATTCAACCACCTCATAACAACCGTTCAAGAAGAGATATTATTATTTTATTATTATTATCTAATTAATTTTTTTATTATTACAATTTTTTTTAATTAAAAGTTATAATCTTATTAACTCTTAAAAAAAAATTAATTAGTTTTTTTTAACCTCTGTTTTTATTTCCAGTCTGGGACAGACATAGCAGCTGCGTCTTCTTCTTCCTCTTCAGGGAAATCCACCAGAGATCACCTCCAGCTAAGACGTCTGTGATGACTGAACTCTGAACTTTTCCAGGGACAGGTGGGAGCAGGTCCAAGAAGAGGTTGTGAGTAATGAGGCTGATGGGGATTTTAAACCCCTGTTACCTTAATAAAAACCACACAAGTATAAACAAGAGAACAGTGTTAAATCAGACAAACAACTTTGCAAAGGGGAATGGCTTTTAATGTCTTTTGAAACTTAGTTTTGGTCTCAAATACATTGTCCTGCACAATTCCAAATTGTACTGGACATGACAAGCTATTTAAACAAGAAGCAGGTGGAGTTTGACAAGCTCTGACGTCTTACAGATAAAACAAACAAGTCGTGTTTCTGATCCTACAAGAACATCTTATCCAGACATTGTCAAGGCTAGAAGACTGTCTTTTCTGTATCAGAGAAAAGCAAACAACATGTTTGTACTATCAAATATAAGTGTTAAAAGGGAACAGAGAATATTTGATATAAGTGAGCTGGGTTATAATTATTGGGTCAGAGTAATTAGTTTTAGATGATAAATATTGAACATCTCCATCATTTCATCCTCTTTATCATATATAAACTGATCATTATCAATCAGGTGAGCGGTGCGGAAAACAACCTCTGAGGCCGAATTTCTAATTAGAGGCAAAAACTCACACCACCGTCCCGTGCCCCCACAGTAACGCCCTGAACATGCAGAATCACCTTTTTTAGGATGGTTTGAGAGATTATAAAGTTTTGGAGAACTCTGTTGATTGTCATATTTCATGACTTATTTCAATGTTTGAGAGAAAGAAAGATTTTGAGGAGAATTTTGCAATGAGTATGGTCTCACTTTATGGCTTATGTCAAAAGTTTTAAAAGGAATAATATATTTAGCAGGGATTAGTCTATTTACCCACAAAACTAAGCTTTTTCCAAAGAAATAGAACTTTTGAGAAGAAACATATATATATAAAAGGAACTAATCTATTTGTGTTAAACAAATAAAAGAAATAAGCTATTTAATTTGTTTTAAAATAAAAAGAACCAATCTAATTTGTCTTAACCAAAGAACCAATCTAATTTGTTTTAACCAAAAAAACCAATCTAATTTGTTTTAACCAAAAAAGAACCAATCTAATTTGTTTTTAGCCAGAACCAATCTAATTTCTTTTAACCAAAAAACCAATCTAATTTGTTTTAACCAAAAAAGAACCAATCTAATTTGTTTTTAGCCAGAACCAATCTAATTTGTCTTAAACAATTAAATAGAACTCATACACTTTCAAAGATGTGGGAAATAATTCTCAAACACACAACAAAATAGCCCTTTATGGGCACAAAAATAAAATAAACTTTTAGTTAGTTACTGTGGGTAACTCCTTAACTTAACTTAAACTAAATTCTGTAATCGGCTATAATAATAATTGTTTCTTTAAACATAAAATAAAATTCCATTCTTACTATCTAAAACATTTGTATTTAATGGCAAAAACAACACAACAACAAATGATTTCATTCTTCAGTGAAAATGAGTAATCACTCACTCTGATTTGAGGTTATTTTAATTAGTAAGTTATTCTGAATTAGCATGATCATCAAAATGAGTAGCAGGAGACGGAGACGTTTTATACTCACCTAAAATACTTTACCTTTTTCATAGTCTGTAGAAAAAGTCTAAACATACAT
>JBBPBX010024331.1:0-39761 GCA_038048925.1 Garcialebias charrua | reverse complement strand
CCACTGCTATGTTGTTAATGAATCATATATTCTCAAGGTTTGGACTTCCCCTTAGGGTGAACTCAGACCAAGGTACACACTTCACAGGTGAAGTGATGAAAGAACTGTGGAAGACGCTAGGCGTCAAGGCCAACTTTCATGTCGGCTACCACCCACAGGCTTCAGGCCAAGTAGAGAGAGCAAACAGAACTGTGGTGAGTATTTTGAAGAAATACGTGGCTGCAAACCACAAGGACTGGGACGTGAAACTCCCTCTGGTCCTCATGGCCATAAGAGCCACTCCACACACATCAACTGGCATCTCTCCCTTCGAGATGATGACCGGTCGACAAATGACTCTCCCTCTACACCTGTTGTACCAACCAGGCGACGCCGCCATGGCGACAGCCTACACTACACAACAATACATGAAAGATTTGAATGTACACCTCAGAAACACTTTTGCTTTCGCCCAGAAAAACCTGGAAAAATCCGCTGAAGGACGTAAGGCGTACTACGACCAAAAGGCCTCTCACAATGAACTCCAAGTGGGAGACAGAGTCTGGTACTATACGTTCGCCCCAGCAACCGGGAAAGGAGAGTCCGAGACCGGAACTCTCGCCCGCAAACTAATGCCCAGGTGGACTGGACCTCATCTGATAACAGACAAAGTGTCCTCAGTCGTCTACGAAATCAAAATCAGCAAAGGCCGCAAAGAGCCAATTGCTAAATGGGTACATCGAAATCAGATCAAACCTTACAAGGCGTTCAATGACTCCACAAAAGACAAAGATCTCACAAACTCACCGACTTCATGGGATAATAAGGTCGTACAAAACACAAGTTAGTTAATAAACTAATCAGGTTTAAACTACCATATTTCCCCTCTATAAGTCGCATTGTCCAATTTGAACTTAGAAACGCTAAGCCTAAAACCCACAACAAAAAACTAATCTTAACAACCGTTTAAATCCACGAGATTTAATTTGACCTCGGTCATAAAGTTGAGACCTGTTTTCTTGTGTGTTGCACTTTGGAATCTGACGACAAGAGTGTGTCGAAGCAGTGAAACGTTGTTTCCTTGTTGTTTAGTCATTACTGTTGTCATTAGTTGAGATATTGTTTTGGTTCTGAACACTCCCAGCCAAAAAGGTTTTGTATTAACATTGGTTAATGAATGATATGGATTTAACTATGCCAACATGCAGTTCGTTTTGTTAAATCTCAATCGTCGAAGAGTCAATGTAGTTTAAAGCTACTCAAGGTACAATAAACTACACTGGTCTCACAATTTCTAAATTGAACCGATTCGATCGTTTCTATTCTAGATTATCTATTCATTTTGATGAGTCTCGCCATAGACTTCAAAATTTATTAGGAATACCAAATCCTACGTCGTTCGTCTAAAAGACAACAGACATTTAGATCAAACTATATTTCATTTTTCTATTTTAGTTTAACCTAAACTAAGTAATGAATGGAGGAATAGTTTGGAATTAGAGGCCTTCGTTACAGAAGCCCTCCAAAATTCTATAGGTACAGATCCCTATACCTAATTTAGATTTGATCCACCCCTTAATTGGTAATTGTAGCTGATCTAAACCATGATAGCTTACATACCAGGTGCATATAGGTAAGGCTTAATGTAAAATCCCAATCATAAGCCCACCTTAAAAACCACATAAATGCATGACACATAGAACCAGAGTGGCACGGACTGGAAACCAACCAGCCTTCAACCTTCGATGTGGGGACATGCTACTTCAACGTTGGTCTTCAACCTTCATCCAAGGGTCGCCTCCTCTGCGTCAATCGAGGGATCCCCTCTACATGCTGATTATGAAAACAATTGTTGCTGATCAATCAACAAAACTAATCGTTGTGGATTTACTGCTGTGGAATTACCGCTGTGGATTATAAGACTTTGCTTTCCAAGGGATCACAGACTTTGTTTGCCAAGAGTTAACAGACTCAGTTTTCCAAGGGATTAAAAGCTTTTCGCAATGGGATTACCTCCGAACAGTATGGAATTTCAAAAAACTTTATGGGATTATAATTTTTGATTTTTTCTTTTCCACTTGCTGGATTACTTCAAGATCAAAGACAGTTCAAGGTTTCCTTTCGTGTTGGACCCCATCCCCAAGGACTGGCGATGGCTTCCAAAAGGGGGGAGATGTAGTGGACCTACCCAGGGTCAAATTAAGGTTTTTGAACTGTCCAGTGATGACCTTTACTGACCTCTCAGTAAAGCAAGACATTTACTACAAAATCATTCATTAAACTGTAATCTGATAAATATAGTCACCAAAAGAGACTATTTCTATCTTTGATTTTAGGCTGATGTGATCAAAAGAATAACTTTTGTCATTTTCATGATGTGTGCTTTTAAGCTGTGTTATTCTGTGAGAGTTAAACTGTGTCTCACTGCTGTGTCAAAGGTGCAATTAAGTCATCCAGAGACTTCTTTTAATTTTGTTAATTCAAATGTTATCAAATGAATAATTTTATTTGTAAGAGCATCAGTACATTTTAATGTCAGATAAATCAAATACTCTGCTTAATTCAAAATGTTGTACATGGAGGATTTCTCCTCTCCTCTCGAACTTGCATGTGAAGATAAAAGGAACACTTTATCTCATTCATTTTAGCTTGAGCTCAGGACAATCTAGACACCCAGAGACTTTTGTTTTTGTCCTATTTAATAATCAAGCTATTATCATTAATAGGTCCCATATGTTATGCTCTGATGACGTTTGTTTATTCATACAACAATGTTGGTAATGAGTTAAGAAAGTTCTAAATCTGCTGTATCATGAAACTGGCGTCTTAAACTAACTTTCTTATCCTTTCTGACATTTTTAATCTAACTTATGCCTCCTCTCAGTGGCTTCTGGCCTAACAGACCGAATGAGAAAGAGCTACGTCTTTCTAGGTCAAGTTAGCCTTAAAAGAGCTCTGACTTCCTGTTTTCCTTAGAGTTTGCTGAGGTCCTCAACCCCTGATGAGGTTCCCCAAAGAACTGATGATCGTCTGGTCAACACGCTAATGACCATGTCATTCAGTTAAAGACTTATAACATGCCAAGTTATAAGCCATCTTCAACAGCTGAAAAGCTCTCTTTTATTGACATTCCTTTAAGGAACGTCTTATCTTGAACAACAGCACCAGGAGCTGCCGTTACTTTCGGTTCGAGTCAAGGCGCACGTCTGGAGACGCTGAGAATGGTAAACGAACTGACCAAACTGGACCGAGGGAGACTGACCATCTTCACGAGGTAACAAGTCGTCAAATGCTTTGCCAAGGGTACCAACGTGTAGCTTTAATCGGCCGGAGAACTGCCATGTTTCTGGTTAAAACACATCAAGATAACTCCCTGACTCTTAACTTTTCTTCCTCCATAAATTTCTCCTCCTAAATCTTTCCCTCTCTATCTAAGCTGGAAACTATTTTAAGCTGAAATGCCCACAGACTAAATATGTTAACATCCAATATTTATGTCTGTTGTGTTAAATTTAAGTTTGCTGACGTATTAATTTGAAAGAAAGTGAAATCATGTCAATCAAGTGTAATGGTGTTAATTTAGTTGATTTATTTTAAATAAATGATAGTGTCTCTTTGACATATCAAACTAAGTTAACGTCTTTGTCACTTAATGGCTTTGTGTATTTATCCATCATAAAGATCACAGAAATATTGGGTAAACTGAAAAAGAACAGAATCCGTGAATTTACTATTCAATCTGAATAAGTAAATTAATTAAGATAAAGAGGTCAGTATTAATATTGACCTCCTCATTAATTCTTACTAATAATAATAATGAATTCAATTTATAACGCACTTTTCATTAATGAAAATCTCAAAGTGCTACAAAGTGCAACAGAATTAAATGTCAATAAAACAAGTAATAAAACAAGTAAAATCAATAACAGTATCAACTAAGATCAAAAGTAGAATCATGAGGAGGTAGAGTATGCTCGGTTGAAAAGAAAGGTCTTCAAGCCGCTCTTAAAGTCAACCACAGACTGTGGGGCTCTCAGACAGTCAGGAAGAGAGTTCCACAGGCGGGGGGCAGCCACACTGAAAGCCCGGTCTCCCATGGTCCTTAATTTGGTTCTCGGAATGTGAAGGAGATTACTGTTCTGTGACCGCAGCGACCGGGTGGATGAGTATGGAATAAGAATATCCTTCAGATAATCTGGTGAAGCTCCATGTAAGCATTGATGTGTAATGAGAGCAGTTTTGTACTGAATTCTGTAGGCGACAGGAAGCCAATGAAGGTTATGGAGAATGGGCGTAATATGTTCAAATTTACGAACTCTCAACAAGATCCTTGCTGCACTGTTTTGAATATATTGAAGTTTCTGAAGGTTTTTGCCAGGGATTCCAACAAACAGGGAGTTGCAGTAGTCGAGCCTGGAGGAGACAAAAGCATGGACGAGCTTCTCAGCATCGGAAAAAGTTAGGGATGGGCGAAGTCTGGAGATGTTTCGAAGATGGAAGAAGCAAGTTTTAAACAGAAGCTTAATGTGATTTTCAAATGTAAGATTGGAGTCCATTTTTATTCCAAGATTAGTAACAGAGGTGGAGAGGGGGATGTCTTGTCCAGAAAAGGAAAGTGTTGTTATAGGAGATGTTTGTACCTGGTGAGGGGTGCCAATCAGTATGGCCTCAGTCTTGGAGCAGTTTAATTGAAGAAAGTTCTGATTCATCCATGCCCTAATTGCCTCCAGGCAGGCAGAGAGGGCAGTGAGTGAAGATGGAGATGACAAGGTGGAAGATGAGGATGCTCCAGTCCTGATGTAAAGCTGTGTATCGTCGGCATAACAGTGAAAAGAAATGTTGAACTGATTAATAATTTGACCTAAAGGCAGCATGTAAAGGGAAAACAGCAGGGGCCCCAGAACCGACCCCTGAGGGACACCACAGGAGACACAGACTGTCTGGGACGTGGCGTTGCCAAGACTAACACATTCCAGCCTATTGGAGAGGAAAGATTTGAACCAGTCCAGGACGGTGTCGCAGAGACCGACCTCCACATGAAGACGGTGGAGGAGGATACTATGGTCCACAGTGTCGAAGGCTGCAGTGAGGTCAAGGAGGACAAGGATGGAGGGAGAGCCAGTGTCAGCAGCCAAGAGGACATCATTGGTAACCCTCAGCAATGCAGTCTCTGTACTGTGAGCTGCCCTGAATCCAGACTGGAATCAGGGCAATCAGGTTTCTTAATGCACACTAATTTTAACACGGTTATTTTAATGTCTTATTGTCTTGTGTTTATATGTGTATATGTGTGTAAGTGTATATGAATGTATGAATCTGTGCACACCTATTGACTGCAAATCTAATTGCCCCTCGGGGATAATAAAGGAATTTGAATCTTGAATTGAATCTTGAATGATGGCAGCAAAGAAGTAGTATCAGTAAGGCATGCCATTGTTTCATGTAATAGGTAAGGAGGCTATAATGACAAATTCAAAAAAAAGTTTGACAAAAACAACTGGACTTTATTTATTATTCTTTATCCTTTATTGTTTTTGTCTCAAACTTTTTTGAATTTACCATGTCCTGGATGACTAAGAATCTTCACCAGCTATTAATGATACAATCAGCTTGCCATAGCCTCCCCACCTTCGTGCTCGCTGCTTGGACTGACCGTCAAACCAGCTGCACCGCCCCGGCAAAATGCAGCTAATTTGACCATTACAGTGCATTTTTGAAGAAAACATTAGACCGAGACACACCTTTGCTATAACTGCGAGCAAACAAATAATTGTTTAGGTGCTTTTCTTGTTAAAGTTCGAAGAAATGAGCCACGTTCCTCCTCCTTTATTCTTCCCTCTGCACGCTCCCGGAGCACCGAGGCAGCAAAACTATTTTTGAAATTCAGCTGATTTGACTGTTAAAGTGCATTTATTAAGCAATCGTTAGACTGAGACACACATTTACTATAATTTCGAGCAAACAAATAATTATTTTTAGGTGTTTAACTTGTTAAATTTGCACAGCGACTCGTCAAGTGCATGCTTTTACTTCTGCATATTGTCTTTCGAAATGCAGCTGATTTGACCGTCAAAGTGCATTTATTAAGCAAACGTTACACATTTGCAATAATTTCGAGCAAACAAATAATTGTTTTTAAGTGTTAATCTTGTTAAATTCTTGTTAAAGTCCTCCCATGCACTCTCCTGCGGCCACCATTTAGCAGCTTATCGATTTTTGGCACAACACCGGCCCACATTTCCGGGTTGTCAGCGGTGACGCATAATAGATGTGACATATTTGTGGATTTTTCCACTTTATTAGATAAATATGGACTGATGCGATTTATAGGGCGGAGCGACGTGTACGGCAGAAAATACGGTAATTTTATATGTCAATGTTTAAAAATGGCGAAACAAATTACAAACAGTGCCCCATCCTCTAAAATTATATACTGTAAATATTTCAACGTATTGTTTTTGTACTACTAGTGCGCAACGTATTCTTAGTTTAGCCTATTTCTTAGTTCATATCTTAGATCTTATTACTGTTTTTCTTTTACAATTTTTACTTTTTTTGGGATGTAACTGGAACCTTGTGTGCACAATTTCGTTCCATGCACCACGTGTGATAAGAATGACAATAAAGAACCTTGATTTGACTTGAGAATTTTAATTATCACCACCCACTGGTGCAGCTTGGTATTGCAGGTTGTCTAGCTTGGTCTAAGCTTGTTGTCTTAACTGATTTTATTAAAATGTAAGGAAACAATCTTTAAAAAGATCCCATGTCGTGTAATTTGAGACTAAATTCAAAGCTTTTGAAGGTGCATTTAATATTGATATCTTGAAAAATTAACTTTTTGTAATGATATTTTAGGCACAAGACGAGACAAAACGTGAATCTATAATCGGATTATACAGTGTGCATTTATTGTTATAAGTTCAGTAATCAATACGTCTATTGGTCCTTTTAAATTAATTAATTAATAAGAAAATATCTCAGATAAGATGGGACTTGAAGATGCGCAGATCTGCTTTTCTTTGTACATTTGATAAATCGCACGAGGAGAAACAACATTCATTTTTGTTTGTGATTTCATTTTTGATGATCGAGAACAACATTTTTGTCCTAGACCTATAACTTTCAAATGTTTTTATGATTATTTTTAACTAACTACAACCGTTTCCAGAGGATTCTTCATCTATTTTTATCCATATCAACCTACTTCACTTGATTTGCTTCATTATCCGACATGTTATGGTGTAAATTAACTGAAAGCAATCAAGCTTTTAATTGTTAATAGAAAACAACACTCAGTATTTTTTCCTTCATCTACATATTATCATTCTTTATTAAAATGAGGGGGCTCAACACACAGCCCTGGGAGCCAGTGCTGAGGGTTATGGTGGATGAGGAGAAGTTGTGGATCCTCACAGACAATGGTCTTTATGTTAAGATGTCCAGGACCCAGTTTCATATGGAGGGGCTTAGTCCTAGTGGGAGTACTTTGTCCATCAAGGTCTGGGGAATCATGGTGTTGAAGGCAGACGTGAAGTCCACAAAGAGCATACGGCGGCTGTGGCTGAGTTGTTAGAGCAGTCGTCCTCCAATGCAAGAGTTGGGGGTTCAATTCCACCAGCAATCACATGCCAAAGTGTCCCTGATGTGTGTCCCATCAGTGTATGTATGAGTGTGATTAAGCATTGATTCGTCTTTATAGAATGATTGGTTTGGTTCCATTAGTTTCGTAGAGTGCTGTATGAATGGGTAAATGAGGCACAGATTGTAGTGTAAAGCACCTTGAGTGTCTTGATAAGACAGAAAGGCGCTATACAAGTACAGTCCAAAATGTATAGGAATGCAACCCTTCAAGCAAAGGGGACTTGGGGTGAGAAACCTGGAACTGTATTTTAATTCACAGAAGCAATGCAGAGTTTACAGCTTACCTTATGTGTACAACAGTATTTATAAAATCAAAAAAGAACATAAAAACAATGGTATTAAGAAAACAATGGCACCATCATCAGCAATGTCAAACATCCTTTTCAGCAACTTAAACCATTATTAAAAAGCAAAACAAATCAATCATTACTGAGCGTAGTATCTCTGTTTTCATTAGAAAATCATATAGATTAAATGTTAACCATCTCTAACTCTGTACCTGTGGGTTTCTGCCAAGATAACAGATGGACCATTAATGAGAATAGTGCGGGGATCTTAGTCTATACACGGATATGGAGATGCAACAACAAGCATAACACCACACTTGGCTACCAAAAAACTGTTATTTATTTAGACAAAAATAGAGTAAGATAATCAGTATGCACATGCACATTTTTCCTTTTCCTTTCTCAAAGTCAAAGTGTTAAAAAAGTGTGCGATCACGGCGCTGTGGATGCAGGCGTGTTTTTGGATGTTTTCACAAAGGGAGCTGCCACAAGAGACCAAGAGAAATTGGAGGTAACACCTGTCACGCACATTCAGCGTCAGATATTAGCATCCGTCCCCTTTTACTGGTCTGTGCGCGGAGAATAATTACTCTTGTTTAAAGGTGTGCCTATTAGCACTAACCGGGTTACATTGGACATCTGTCTCGGAGAGCTGACTGATATAATTGGCCTCCGTCACATCGTGCCTCGCTGTACAGCAAAGGTTTGATAGGAGAAGCATGGCGGCGCTCCGCTGTAGCATTCTGACATGTGCGTTTCGCAAGTGGAAAACGCGCAAGATGAAAGTTTGCGTTGAAAACGGGCCTCACATATGTCCGCGTGCGGCGCTCCGTAGCCTCTTGTTGGCACAATGTTTTCATCAGGTCTGATGACATATGTTGGGTACTCGGGAGGCTCCGGGCAGGGGGGGGGAAGTCAACTGTGTTTGAAGTCAACTGTCGCATTAAGCAGAGAAGCAGGCACAGTTGTGTGGAGATGCTCTCTTGTTCAAAGGGATGGAAAGGAAGAGCTCCGGGGAGCGTCCAAACATCAAGCGCTGACCCCGCCGCTCGTTTCCCGCTACCTTCTGCCTCGCGTCCCGCAGCCGTATGCTGCGATTCCCAAAGACCGGCAGGCCCGTGCCATCTGGCCTCGCATTCGGATTCCCTGGACACATATTGGGAATCCAAACTATGCCACCTCCCTGCCTTTCCCTCCCCTCCGGTTTGTCTCTGCACCTCCACTTCATCCCTGCTTGAGTGTTGGCTCAAGTGGAAGGGCTCAGCTCTCCAAGCCATCCCAGTTGCCCTTTTCCGCTATAATCCCTCTTGTGATGGGACCCGGGAGGAGCCCTTTAAATTCGGAGGGAAACGGTCAATACTTTAAAAGATGAAGCAAAAATCCCCAGAGTGCCATCCACCAAGTGTAGCCTGCCACTGGTGGAGGGAGCTTTGCTCATCACCTGACCTTAGGGGTGATTTTATGTAGCGACTCAAACTGTTTTCAGCTCTTCTTGATAGATTGGATCAGTTTAGGTGGAGCTCAGTTTGGTGAGCAGATTGAGTAACGGCAATGATCCGCACGTGTACAGTGTCTTTTAAACATCTCCAAACCCTTGACCCTTCAATTGTAAAATAACCTTCAGATCCACTGAACCCAAAAAATATTTGCGTCATTGTCAACGACAGACTTAGGAGACAAGCTTACAGCTGAGCAGCGCTGATTTTTCTTGAACTTCAGTCTCAAAAGTGTCAGAGTGGTTGTTCAAACAAACCATTACTTCCTCTTCCTCATCTTTCAGCTGTTCTTTCTTCAGGGGTCCCCACAGCGAGTCATCCTCCTCCGTCTTACTCTGTCCTCACTCCGACTATCTCCATGTCCTCTCTAACGGCACCCATGTATCTCCTTTGTCTTTGCCTGGCAGCTGCATTTCCAACATCCTTCTACCAATATACCCACTGTCTCTCCTCTGGACATGTCCAAACCATCTCAGTCTCCATAACTTTATCTCCCAGTTGTTCAACATGTGCTGTACCTCTGATGATCTCATTCCTGATCTTATCCATCTTTGTCACTCCTAAGGAGAACCTCAACATCTTCATTTCTGCCACTTCTGCTACTTCAGTTCTTTCCTCCTGTCTTTTTGTCCATGTCTCTGTCTCCAGAACATAGCTGGACTCACCACTGTCTTGTAAACTTTTTTTTTTAAACTTTTGCTGCCACTCTCTTGTCGCAAATCACTCCAGAAACTTTTTTCCATCCACTCCATCCTGTCAGGATTCTCTTTTTCACCTCTATCTTCTTATATCACCATAACTTTTCCATTAAACTACAGTATTATTAACATAGAATTTACTTATTTATAAGCACAAATAGCAGCAGATATCTGTAGTCCGGAGGCACTTCCAGCAGGACTAATCACATTTCTTCCAGAATGACCACATAATGCCAAACTAACAAAGTTAGTAAAATTTGGTTTGCGTGAATCATAATGAACTTGAATTGTTTGAGGACAGCAGCACTTTGGCCTTAGTCCTGCTCTGACTAGCTATAAATTCATCAGTTTGTGCAGAATTTAACTCTATTTCGTCATTTATAACAGGTAAGATAATATCTGTTCAGTCTTTCCACAGAGCCCCACATCAAAAGATCTAAAAATTTCTTTTCAAGGTAAAAAGTTCAGATCAATTTGAGCCTCGTTTGAGTGAAAATACATCTAAAAGGCGTTTAAATTGTCTGCAGACCGGTTGGCTAAGTTTGGTCTAAAACTGGAAGTTCTGTAATGTCTGAATCTAGTTGTAGACGATAAACACACATGCATTTAATAAAAATAAAAATAAAAGGCTGACCATCTTTATTCTATTCAGCTCAATTTGCAATACTTGCCAAAATGAGACATTTTGCTTGTATGACTCTTCAGTATACTGTAAACATGTATTTTTATGCTAAGTGACTTTTTTTTCTTCAATTTGTCTCTTTAATGCAATGGAAATATTTGTGTAACAAATACTTAAGACCTGTTCTTTAATGGTGTTAATACAATTTTTATACTTTTAAACAGGTTTTTTTTTTCAAGATACAATTAACTTTTTTTTTTCAACATCCAAAAATTACAGTTTTGAGAAAGTTATCAGTATCAAAAACCACTTTAAAACATTACTTGTTCACATAACGAACATAATAAATGTCACTTCTAGGCCTGTCACGTTAGCAAATTTTGCCGGGCAATTAATTTTTCTCAGAAATTATTGCGATAAACAATAATATTGTTTGAAATTTGACAATAATTATTAATTATTGTGCAATTTAAGAAGATTTGTTGAACTTATTTTGTGTGTAGTACCTTTTTCTGACCACCGGATGGCAGTATAAGACTGAACCGAAAGATGGATAGTGAGGGAGTGAGCAGCATGTCTCTTTAAGAAAAATGGGAGGGAGGCCCTGTGACGTGACATGGGCTGTCTCTCTTCGGTTCTCAAAATAGCGGACACTCGGTGTGGTTTGAGCTCTTTAACATAGCATTTTTCACACAACGCTTTTAATATAAAATCAGTAAACAAGTTCTCTTTTTTTAGAGAAAAACAACTTTTTACACAAAGGCACGGGTTTCAGCCGTGAATTTTGGAGTTCGACAAGATGGAGGTTTTTTTTCCCGAGGTCGGCTTGTTAGCTTAGCTTGTAGCTTAGCTTCTCAGCTTAGCTGCTGTTAACGATCCAAAAACGCAAGGCTGGACGGTTAAATTGGATTTTAAAGAGAAAAGAGAAAAGGAGGGGTCAGTGAAGAACACCGGAGTTTAGCCTTTTGTCATCCAGTGTCTTCAGTAGAAAGAGAGACACGAAGAAAGGATAAAGTCGATAAATGAAAACGAGATTGATAATTATCATTCATCATGCGATTAATTGATTTATTGTTTATCGTGACAGGCCTAGTCACTTTTTCCAATTATTGCAGAAAACTCTTTACATAAAACTGAACAGAATCACAACAACAGTCATATCAAGTAACAGGGATTAATTAGTAAACCAATCCATGGCGGAACGAAAATAGCGTGCAGACCGGGGTGTGGGGTAGTCTGGGGGTCCTCCCCCAGAAAAAAATTTAAAAAGTAGATTAGGGATGGGGCCGATCCGATCCAGTATCGGCATCCGATACTAGCATAATTTAAGTATCGGATTTTCCGATCCAACCTGCTGATATTTCCGATCCGGCATCAAAGAGCATTTGTGTTCCACCATATTCTTTTACTCCCATCTTAATATTGTGTGAGTTAAACCCAATGAAGACACTCTGGGCCTCACAACAGGAAACACCCAAACTTTAATGGCACACAAGAGGCAGGCCTATATCACAGACGTCCTTCTCACTCATGGTGCAGCTGGAAAACTGAAAAACCGTTAAGCATTATGGGAAAGACAAAACAGTCCACTCCCCTTAACCACTACGGGAGTGGATTTTGTTGTCTTTCCCATAATGCTTAGCGGTATTTTAGTTTTCCAGCTGCACCACGAGTGAGAATGACGTCTGTGATATAGACCTGCCTCTGTGGGCTGTTAAAGTTTGGGTGTTTCCTGTTGTGAGGCCCAGAGTGTCTTCATTGGGTTTAACTCATACAATGTTAAGACAGTAGTCTCAGTTCAAAGAATTCATTATTACAGCCTCATATACCTGAACCATATCGGATCGGAAAGTATCGGTATCGGTCGATACCCAGATTTAAGTATGGGTATCAGATCGGTAGTAAGAAATGTGGATCGGTGCATCCCTAAAGTAGATGCGATTTCCTGCATTTTGGTGTATTTTAACAGGTTGTTAAACATCTACTGTACATGCTTGTAAAAAATGTAATAAATTTTTAAAAATTGCGGACCCCCAAACACCAGCTCATGGACCACCAGGGGTCCGGGAACCCCAGTTTGAGGTCCACTGGTTTAGATGACAAACCAGCTTTTCACAAATCTCTGGTATTTTCTCATAATTTCAATGGACATCTGTTGAGTTACATTCGCTCTTGTTTAAACTGAACATCACTTAAGCGCTACACTCGCTAAGCAGAGTCTAAACTCTAAGGTATTCGGGGTCTAAAGCGGGCTCAGCAGTGAAACTGTGTCTTTTGCTCCCTGCGATTCAACACTCCAGTTGAAAAGTGCTACATTTTTGCTATGATTGCGTCATCTGAACTTCCTTCAGAGCGCTGGTCGCCGTGTTGACAGACACGCTCACAAAGGCCGCCGAGGCTCCAGGAAGAGAGCGGCGGTGGGCCGGCGATGTGTGTTTTGTAGCACTGCCACCGATTTCACGCTCCTTTTTGTGCGCCTCTTTCTCTTCCTCTCCTCTGGGCGTCGCCGCGGTGGGGAGTTCGATTCCCTAATAACTGGGGAATCAAAGCTGGACAGCACCACTGCTGGGAGTCATAAAGGAAGCGGTGGAGTGGCTGGCCAGCCATTCATCCAGGCCCATTACAACCAGCACCAGATGGACACTGTACGTCACCGTGTGACACCTCGAGACAGCCGCGCCCGCCCCGGCGTGGAGGAGATGAAAGTTAGCGAGGAGGCAGGTTGCGTCAAACGGAGACAGATCTGATCAACAACTGCACGGAGACCAAATCAAAGTGGTTGAAGCATGTGGCGTGAGGCATCTGGTATTCTAGCAAACAGAAGCTAGCGCCGTGTGCCAATACTGATGTCTCACCCATCCCCCCACCCCCTTCTCCCCCAACCAGTGGCCTGGAGCCAGAGGAAGCTACTGGCTTGTGTTTTTAAATCCACACGAGGTGTGTGGTTTTTTTTTTTTTTGGCTCTGCTTGCCTGAGGTGATTCTTTTAAAGGGAAGGAGTCGGTTAAAACAGAGAAAGATAAACCATCGCGGCCTGAATGAACGCTGCCGTACGCGCTAAATTTTTAAACAAATGTAGTAGCACTCCCGAGTATGACTCTCAGCTACTACCACACCAAACTGCAGCTCAACGTCTGTAAAACTGACTGAGTTATAGCCATTTATGCGTTTGCTTAAATTACAGGTAGTCCCCGACTTACGAACGAGTTCCGGACCTGCGGGCCGTTCGTATCTCGAAAAAAATGTAAGTCGGATCACATGCAAAAAAAATTAATAAATGTAAAAAAATTTTTTATAAATAAATGTACAGTACTGTACAGATACCAAGCACTTAGCCTATCCTAACACAGCTTTTAAATACGAAGGAGTCAGTTGAATTGTCTCCCTTTGGAATGGAGCCTGCTAGGGAGGAGGGAGACAATTCAACTCACTCCATCTTTAAAAACTGTGTCAGGATAGGCTAAGTGCTTGGTAACTGTACAGTACTGTACATTTATTTATTTATTTATTTAAAAAAAAGTAGTTAAAAAAAATTATGAGATGCGTGACGTAAGTCCTAAACGTTGTAAGTCGAGAACTACCTGTAATTAGCTGTGGGGGTCATCTTCAGTTGAGATTACTTCAAAGGTTAATTATTTTGCAGATGTACACCTAGAAAGCATTTTCTCAGAGTTTCACTATCCGACTCGTGGCTCATGAGATATTTTGCTAACAGAGACAGAGTTGACAACAACAGTAAATCCCAAAACTTTTAACAAAGATCAACCAATCTATTATTGCTCAGAGTACGTGTTGCTAATGACTCTCAGCTACTACAACACCAAAATACAGCTCAACGTCTGTAAAACTGAATTATAGCCATTAATGTGTTTGAAGGAGAACCTCGGCATCTTCATTTCTGCCACCTCAAGTTCTTTCTCATGTCTTTTTGTCCATGTCTCTGTCTCCAGACCATACAACATAGCTGGACTCACCACTGTCTTTGTAAACTTTTTTTAAACTTTTGCTGCCACTCTCTTGTCGCAAATCACTCCAGAAACTTTTTTCCATCCACTCCATCCTGTCAGGATTCTCTTTTTCACCTCT
The DNA here is from genome assembly GCA_038048925.1 of Garcialebias charrua. Lineage (NCBI taxonomy): Eukaryota > Metazoa > Chordata > Actinopteri > Cyprinodontiformes > Rivulidae > Garcialebias > Garcialebias charrua. Next base: position 24,950 of record JBBPBX010024331.1, on the reverse strand, counting down.
ATCTTCTTATATCACCATAACTTTTCCATTAAACTATTAGCTGTAGCGGCCATCTTGAAACAAGTTGACTTTAAAAGTCAACGAGCTATAGATGTGCAATCGGGGTTTGCTTACCAAAAGTTTTGCTATAATCCGTCAAGCGAGTCACGAGTTATTTTGCTAACAGACAGACAAACAATCACACACAGACACAAGCCATTTGCACGAGTCCCCAGCTCAGATTCGGTAAAGAAACACTTTACACTCACTTTCTGAGAGCGCAACGTCTAAAAAAAAAACTTTATAGAGTGCGATGCTCTTTAGATTTGTTTAAAATTAACAACTACCGTATTTTTCTGAGTATAGGTCGCACCTTTTTATCATTTTTTTTCATGGCCTGCGACCTATGGTCAGGTGCGACATATATATGGCTTTTTATAAAATAAGCTGATTTGTAATCATTTATTAACAAAAATTAAACCGAGACACACTCTTACAATAATGTCAGCTAACAAATGTATTTTTTAGGTGTTTATCTTGCTAGAATTATTCATTTATTAAAGAAAAGTTCAGCTCAGACACATATTTGCTATAATTTTTTTATCAAACAATTACCGTATTTTCTGGTGTATAGGTCGCACCGGTGTATAGGTCGCATTGTCCAATTATCACCAATAGATTGGAAAAATCCCTAGATAGGTCACACCTACGTTTAGCTCTGCTGTAAATGTCTGCCACAGGAGCGCACAGCAAGGCTTTTAAGAAGATTAACACTTAAAAACAATTATTTGTTTGATAAAAATTATAGCAAATATGTGTCTAAGCTGAACTTTTCCTTAATAAATGAACGTAATTGTGAAATGAGCTGGATTTAAAAATTTGTTTCGCCGAAAGTGATAACAAGCCATATATAGGTCGCACCGGTGTATAGGTCGCAGGCCTTGAAAAAAACATAAAAAGGTGCGACCTATACACCGGAAAATACGGTAATTGTTTTTAAGTGTTAATCTTCTTAAAAGCCTTGCTGTGCGCTCCTGTGGAAGAGACATTTGCAGCAGAGCTAAACACGGTCCACATTTTGACGTAGGTGCGACCTATTTATGGATTTTTCCAATTTATTGGCAATAATTGGACAATGCGACCTATACTCCGAAAAATACGGTACTCTTTTTGAAATGATACATTTCTTGAAGAAGTTAGCGAATTAAATAAAAAAAACGAATGTGATTTGGGTGCAGTCGTGTCGATCTGCACGTCCCGTGTAATCAAACAGGCCCCTTGAAGCCCTCCCGGCAGCGACTTAACATTTTTCTACAACTTCCGCGCTGCGAGCATCTGATCCTCTAATCTCCGAACGCCAGCTTTCCCTCCGTCATCTGCCGGTGAGCTGCAACCAGGCGCCCACCACGCCTCTGGCACCAGAGCTGCACCCATCCAGCTCCGCGAGCGGTAATACCCGCCGTTGCTAGGCTACGAGCGGAGGAATCAAATTTAGATGGCGTCCACAGCTGCGCCGAACTGGAGGGTGGGGCGGGGAAACATGTGGCCGAGTTCCCAGTGTGCACCTGGATGGGATGAAACAGGAAGACGTGGAGGAGTTTAATCTAGAAGGAGAGGCCGGCTAGACGCGTGTCCAAGAAACGAAACGCGGAAAAATCGTACTTCACGTTCTGGATTTTCAGATTTCTTCGAGGAGAAAATTTTACTGACAGAAGAGCTGGAGGTGGATTTGATCTGGGAATGGGCAGCCTCTAGCTTTTGATTATTTTTTTTTTAAAACTGAGCCAAAACGTTGAGATAAAACCACCCTTAAATAAAGAGCTACCATTCCGTGAAGGGTTGAAGGGATGCATTTCGCCCGCCACGTTCAAACCAGATGTTTAGACTAACACCATATGATGACGATGATGAGAAATAATGTCATTTATTCAAAACCTTGAAATTTAGAAAACAAACCTCAGCATCTTTTACAAATCAAGTGTAAAAATGGAATGCAGCCATCATTAATATGCTTTTTATCCCCACCGTCCGACTTCCAGTTAGGTTTGTAGCTACATCCAGGCGTAAGAACGGTTCCTGTTGTAGAGGTACAGATACTGTCAGAATTACTGAACCGTACAGTACACCAGATGTAAGACGAGCAGGTTTTATCCTGACACAACCTGATCATCAATTATTCACGGGTTCTCTTCTTTTTCGGATTAAACCATAATTTGTATGGCCAAATGAGTGATGTAATGTGACAATGAAACTTTAATTATAGTTGACCCACCAGGAGATGGAGTCATTTATTTAACAAATCATTACATTTAACATCATAAAATGTACACTTTGATTGATCAGATTTTCCTATAACGTGACATCAAACAGCTGAAATCACGCGTCCATAACTTCTACTACTCGACGTGTATTTAAGGAACAACAGAATAAGTGATTAGATGGTAATTAACTTATATCTGCAGGCACGTTTTAACTTAATGTTACTGGCAGAACAAGGTGTATCACTACACTGTCGAAAATTGGGTTGCCAGGTCAAAATCCAAGATGGCTGCTGCCGTACTGTATATGTATACATGCATTGGTAAAACTTGGGAGTTGATCATTAGAAAAATAAGCAACTTCTGTTTTGGTGTGTGGCTGCATCGATTCAAAAATACTTTATTAATCCCAGAGAGAAATTAAATGTCATCCTGGTTAATCCATAATCCAGGTAAAAAAAAAAAATCCTGGATTATTGAGCATGAACTTTGATGTTTTGAACCACTTTGGCAATGGCTGCCTCAGAGGAGTTGACGGGGGAGAGAGCGGGCCCCAGAAACAATCTTATCACCATAAAACAGGTTGGCCCACTATGTGAGCAAGTCACTTACGGGACTGGGTTTGTTGTGGCTCCTCGGACTGATGAAGTCCTTTGGATGAAGGACAAAACGTCTCAACAACAAAAAAAAGAAACCGTCCAGATGAGCTGACTGAACTTGGCTGGATCACTGCTTAAGTGCCCAATGCTGCGCAGGAAGTGCTACAGCTAGCTTCTACTGCGCTCGTAGAACACCAAAGAATTCTGGGTAAATACGTTCTGCACAACCGGTTTTGTAGAATAACGTTTTACAGCATCGTTGTTTCAGTTTGTCGTTTCGGGATGGCAGCCAGTCTTCAATGTCTTTGAACAACTAGGCCAGACGTTAATCTGTCGATCCAATCAGGATTGAGCTCGTTTTCACCAAAAACAAGTTGATCAACGAGCTATCTTTTACAGGTAAGATGTTAGTTATTCAAAACCTACACATAGAAACCCTCTTGAAATGACAATGACCCAGCAGAGTTCCTTTAGTGTGAATGAAGTCAACGAGCCACAGTGAATAACTTGAACATTTTGGGGTTCCCCCTCTATGAAGCGGTTCTTGCCTGTGCCTTGGTCTCCTGCTGTCCTGAGGCCTCACTTTTGAAACTCCAGGAGTCATTTTGACCCAAAGGCAGCAGGATACTCCATGCTCTCTCTCTCTCCTGCTAAAATAACCTAATGGCATTCACAGCCTATAATGCTAAATTGGAAAACTCCACCTACATAAACAAACCGGATTAGAGAGATGTTTTAATTAGAATTAGAATTCAAATTCCAAATCAGGCTGATTTATTTAACTCTTAAGAAAAAAATTATTAAAATGTAAATTTTATGTGTAACTTTTGGTAGGGCCATACACATTTCCTCTGTGTTTTAATGTCTTTATGCTCAAGTTATCTAAAATTATTTATCTCTTTTAATCTTCATTTAATAGGAAATTAACAACCTTATTTGTCAAAGAGTCAAATGTGACGTAGTTTGAAGGATAGATGACGATTTGTTTGAACTTTAAAACATGACTTCTGACAACTTGTGAAAGTCTGCTTTTATTCTCAGATTTAAAAATATATTTTGTATTTTTTTATTTTTTTTTATTTTATATCTTTGCTTTCAAAAACTAAATATATTTCGTTGTGCGACTTCAAAGCTGGATTTAACCCGTGGGAGGAGAAGGATTGTTCAACTCGGGCTGCCAACGCGCACTAATAAATGCATAAATACACTTCCATTTGAAAACGAGCCAAGTTCCTGGACTTTTGGATCCTCCCCCTCTTGGATAGACAGCACACACACACACACACACACACACACACACACACACACACACACACACACACACACACACACACACACACACACACACACCTCTCTAACTAAATACTTCAAAGCCTCGCTCTGCTTTTTGGGAGCAAGCAGAAGAGCGCCTGGCCTCACCGTCTTCTCCGTCAGACATTAGGATCCATTAGAGCAGTGGTCCCAACCCTGGCCCTTGAGGAACACCATCCTGCATGGGTTAGTTGCTCCTCTGTGCCAACACACCTGATTTGAATGAACGGCAATTAACAGGCCTCTGCAGAACTTGAGGAAGTCATTAAATCACTGAATCAGGTGTGTTGGAGCAGAGAAACAACTAAAACATGCAGGGTGGTGTTCCTCAAGGATCAGAGTTGGGAACCATTAGATTTGAAATCCAGTGGTGAAACCCCGCCCTCCCCTCCCCATGTTCTCCCGTTCTGTATTTATTCTATGATTTTTTTTTTTCTTCTTCTTCTTTTAAAAAAATATGAGGATCCTTTGAGCCAACGCTCCTTCAGGTAGGAGCAGATCTGGTCGTGACCAGGAGGAACAAAGATGATTCCACACCCAGCTGTGACCTTCGTTCCCCGCTCTTGTTGTGGGAGTGGGATGGAGGTGTGTGTGTGTATGTGTGTGTGCGGTCGAGTCGAGCCGGTTGGAGCCAACAAACATCTGAAGCTCCTCATAGTACAGCAGTGTTAGACTACGTGTTGCCAATTTAAAGTACAGGTAGTCCTCGGGTTACAACGTTTGGGGGTTACGTCACGCATCTCATTAATTTTTTTTAAATAAATATATTTTGAAAAGCCAGTTTCGGTTGTACTTCCTGTTTGATGGTAGAAGTAGCAGTAGCTTGACGTAGCGGAAAAACACAGAGAGAGACCCGCTCTGGACCGAGTTTCATGGCAGAACAGCAAAGCAGTGGAGGTGGAGACCTTACAGAGGTTGACGGCGGTTTTACGTCGTAAACAAAAGGTGGACGGGTGGACGGTGTCACCAGACGGCAGAAACAGCGAGCTGGACCGGAGGTGCAACGAGCTAACATGCTAACAGACGGGGGAAGGCTTCACCAGCTCCCAGTAAGAAATTAACTCTTTTTTCCCTTCATTATGGCTCCAAATGTTTGTGTTTTTTGATAATTATGTAGGGTACTGTGTTAGGATAGGCGAAGTGCTTGGTAACTGTACTGTACCGTACATGTACGTGTATATGGGGCGGCCGCGGCCAGTGTGCATGTGTTTTCCAACTTACGTCGAAATCCGTGTTACGACGGGGCGTAGGAACGGAACTCCGTCGTAACTCGGGGACTACCTGTATATTGTACGTTTTTCACAAAGTAAACTGCACTGGTTGAGAGCTTTTAAAAATGGTGGGTGTGATTCTTGTGAGGGCGACGCTGGCGTCTCTGGTCAACCAGTGTCCTGCAGTCCGCTGACGTCAAACCTTTAGCTCGCTCGCGACCTCGGTCGAGGCGGTTCCAAGAACCGGTCGCCCAACGGAAAGGCTCGAAAGTCGCATCGAGTCGAGCGCGTGGGAAAAGGCCACGAGGCCGAGGTGGGACCTGGCCTGAGATTTATCATTACTGTAAATCCTATTTTCTATGAAACACCATCTACAGCAGGTAAGATGTTTACTGTTCATCTGAACCATCTCTTTAATATATAAAGACTATGAAATCAAACGGTGGGAACTGGCATATTTACCCCCCCCCCCCACACACACACACACACACACACACACACACACACACACAGTCAGTCTGTTTGATCTGTTAAAGGGCCTCTGAGGTGTCATTGGTCAGCTCCATGTGAGCTGCAGGTGAATCAAAGGAGATGTCAGCTGAAGTTCACCTGAGCAGCTGAAGTTCACCTGAGCAGCTGAAGTTCACCTGAGCAGCTGAAGTTCACCTGAGCAGCTGAAGTCCACCTGAGCAGCTGAAGTTCACCTGAGCAGCTGAAGTTCACCTGAGCAGCTGAAGTCCACCTGAGCAGCTGAAGTTCACCTGAGCAGCTGAAGTCCACCTGAGCAGCTGAAGTTCACCTGAGCAGCTGAAGTCCACCTGAGCAGCTGAAGTTCACCTGAGCAGCTGAAGTTCACCTGAGCAGCTGAAGTTCACCTGAGCAGCTGAAGTCCACCTGAGCAGCTGAAGTTCACCTGAGCAGCTGAAGTTCACCTGAGCAGCTGAACGTGGCGTCATCAGTGTGATCAGATCATTAAAACTTCTCCATAACTTCCCACAGATTATTCTCCAGATTAGTGTTTGCCTCGTGAAACGGGCGTGTGGTGGGTTGTTAAGTGACACAAATAAAACATTTTCTTTCAGCTGCTCCTCCTCCAGGGGTTGCCATGGCAACAGGACTCACCTGGAGTACCTGCTGATGGTTGATGTCCTTTGATACAACCTGGGCTTGAACCTGCAGCCTCTGAGTTACGAGACAGCAGCACTGAGAACATGAGAAGTTTGTTCCTCAGCTGTTTCACTTCAGTTGATTTAAACAAGTTGTCTCACTGAACATTCACAAGACAAGTAGTAAAGTTCTCAGAAGCAGCAGACAAGTTGAAACTCTTAAGCCACGCCCACTCACACCTGCGCCATGTCCTCTCAGCTCCAGTCCATTTCTCGCCTCTGTTTTTTTAATTTATTTTATTTTATGAGTTTTGTTTTAGAATCAAACTGGTTTTTATTTTTTGTTTCCTGGGTTCAGATCCTGTCGAACCCTGACGTGAGCAGAACACTTTTTATTTTTTAAATCCAGTTTCATTAAAACAAACAAGTTTTTATTATTTAACACAATAAAAACAGACTCAAGCAAACTGCGGCCTCGGAACTTTCATAAACATTTTATTTATCTAATATGTCTGTGATAAACACCATTTTGTTCTTCGTGAAGTGTAAAGAGTTCATTTTCATCGCAGACAGTGTTGGTTTAATTATGTGTGAATAATAAACGAGTCAGACCTGAGCAGAACATTCTGCTTTGGAAGCTTCTCCTGCACAGAGAACTTCTCCTGCACAGAGAACTTCTCCTGCACAGAGAACTTCTCCTGCACAGAGAACTTCTCCTGCACAGAGAACTTCTCCTGCACAGAGAACTTCTCCTGTACAGAGAACTTCTCCTGCACAGAGAACTTCTCCTGTACAGAGAACTTCTCCTGCACAGAGAACTTCTCCTGTACAGAGAACTTCTCCTGCACAGAGAACTTCTCCTGTACAGAGAACTTCTCCTGCACAGAGAACTTCTCCTGTACAGAGAACTTCTCCTGTACAGAGAACTTCTCCTGCACAGAGAACTTCTCCTGTACAGAGAACTTCTCCTGCACAGAGAACTTCTCCTGTACAGAGAACTTCTCCTGCACAGAGAACTTCTCCTGCACAGAGAACTTCTCCTGCACAGAGAACTTCTCCTGTACAGAGAACTTCTCCTGCACAGAGAACTTCTCCTGCACAGAGAACTTCTCCTGCACAGAGAACTTCTCCTGCACAGAGAACTTCTCCTGCACAGAGAACTTCTCCTGCACAGAGAACTTCTCCTGTACAGAGAACTTCTCCTGTACAGAGAACTTCTCCTGCACAGAGAACTTCTCCTGCACAGAGAACTTCTCCTGCACAGAGAACTTCTCCTGCACAGAGAACTTCTCTGACGTCGTTATTCAACCGTCGTGAGAGAAGTTTCTCCCAAACAGAGAAAATGACAGCAGCAGAGATTTCAGAGAGTTGGCAGAGAAACTTCCTGCCAAGAGAAGATCTGCTCCAGAGAAACCTGAGAACTCTCATTTGATGACAAGTTGTGCCTCAGATGTTTCCATATTCATGAGGAGAACGCCCAGAAGATTCGAACGCCGCCGCCTGAAGGAAATGACCGGCGCTTCCAGAAAAGTGATCATCTGAAGAAATGAAAGATGTGAACTCTGATCAAAACAGTTTTAATCTTCAGAACAAAGACCTGAGGTGGACCCAGAGCCCGTCCTCTGGTTCCTGACATTGTCCTGATGACTCGGTCAGAACCGGTCTCTGCCTCTGAAAGACAAAGAACACTTGATTTGAACATCTTGTTCTGTTTTAAACTGTTTCTCCTGATGTCACCTGAGGGCCAGTGAAAGCTCAGGTGTGGTGGTGGTGGATTACATCATCAAACAGGTGAGAACATTCATCATCATCATCATCATCATCATCATCATCATCGTCATCATCATCATCATCATCATCATCATCATCATCATCATCATCATCGTCATCATCATCATCATCATCATCATCATCATCATCATCAGCTTTATCTATAAAGCGCTTTAACAGCCACAGCTGAAACAAAGTGCTGAACATCAGCTACAAACAAGATAAAATAATAAAAACAGAGCTACAAACACGCAGTGAACTAAAAACTCAACTTAAAATAAAATGACAAGTTAAACAGTTAAAATCAATAAAAATGAAGTAAAATCAAGTCTCACTTGGTTGAAGGTCGATGAGAAGAGATGAGTTTCCATTCCAGATTATTGATCTAATCCCTGGTTGTGTTAGAGTGAAATAATCTCAGAATATCAAGTCAAAAGTCAAAGTCAACTTTATTGTCAGATCTGCAATATGTACTGTACAGGACATACACAGGACCGAAATTGCGTTTCTCTCAGTCCCTCGGTGCAACAGTAAACATCTAAACATTGAAACACTGAAACATATAATAATTGACATAAGCATAAAATAGTAAAACTAACACTGTCCTGAGTTTTTTGCATAGTGGTATAAGAGTATGAAAATTTACACCAACTCTAAAACTAAAACATTAAACATTTAATGAACATAATACTGTCCTGAGTTTTTGCATACTAGTATAAAAAAAGAGTATAAAAAGTATAACTAAAATAAACTAAAGGTTTCTAGCATTGACATTTGCAAAGTGGCAAAGCAGCGTATGAGTTAATGTACACAGTATATGTATGAGGTAGTAGTTGATGTTGTTATAGAGGCAAAAAGTGGCATATGCAGTAAGGCACATTGGGCATCCCTAAATAAGACCGTTCAGAGCACATTGTATATGTATCAGCAGTGGTGTAGATATTAGAGTAGTGTAAATGTAAACAGTAGTAGTTACATGTAAGCAGTAGTAATAAAAGTAAACAGTATTAATAAATGTAAACAGAGAATGTAAACAGTATTATGATTATAGGCAGTGATGTAATACAAACATTAGTGCAAGTATGAGAAGTAGTGCAAACTGTATGAGCACATGACCGAGAGTTTAGTGAATAACCCGTTTGATGACACAGAGTCCAGTGTTAAAAACTTTGTGTTGAGTGGTAATGTGTGAGAAAGTTTTAGTGTTAAGGCAGTTCAAATGGGAGGGGGGGCAGAGCAGGCAGAGTGTTTAGCATCCTGACTGCCTGATGAACAGAGCTGTCTCTCAGTCTGCTGGTTCGAGCCTGGAGACTCCTCAGTCTCCTCCCTGATGGCAGCAGTCTAAAGCGGCTGTGTAGTGGGTGTGTGGGATCACCTGCCATGCGGTGGGCTTTCCGAGTGAGGCGTTTGCTGTGTAAGTCCTGCAGTGAGGGGAAGGAGGTGCCGACTATCTTCTCAGCTGCTCTCACAATGCGCTGGAGGCTCTTGCGGCAGGATGCAGTACATGCACCAAACCACACAGTGATGCAGCTGGTCAGGACACTTTCTATGGCACCTCTGTAGAAGGTGCTCATGATGGGGGTTGAAGCTCCAGCCCTTTTCAGCTTGCGGAGAAAGTAGAGACGCTGGTGAGCCTTCTTTGCCAGTGCTGCAGTGTTCCTGCTCCAGGACAGGTCCTTTGAGACGTGCACTCCCAGGAACTTGGTGCTGTCTACTCTCTCCACTGCGGTGCTGTTGATGGTCAGAGGGGCATGTTGTGCATCCCTCTTCCTGAAGTCCACAACAATCTCCTTTGTCTTCTCCACGTTGAGAGTGAGATTGTTGTGTCCGCACCACAAGGCCAGGCGGCTCACCTCGTTCCTGTAGTCCGTCTCATCGTTGTTGCTGATGAGACCCACCACTGTTGTGTCGTCCGCAAACTTGATGAAGTGGTTGGAGCTGTATGATGGTGTGCAGTCGTGTGTTAGCAGGGTGAATAGAAGGGGGCTCAGCACACATCCTTGTGGGGCCCCTGTGTTCAATGTGATGGTGCTAGATGTGTTACTCCCGACTCGTACTGTCTGTGGTCTCCCGGTCAGGAAGTCTAGCAGCCAGTTACACATTGAGGTATTCAGCCCCAGACTGTCCAGTTTAAGGATGAGCTGTTGGGGGATGATGGTGTTGAATGCCGAGCTGAAGTCGATGAACAACATTCTAACATAGGAGTCCTTCGTGTCCAGATGTGTGAGAGCTGTGTGGAGGGCAGAGGAGATGGCATCGTCGGTTGAGCGATTAGGTCGGTATGCAAATTGGAAGGGATCCAGGGAGGCAGGGAGGACAGATGTGATGCTTTTCATGACTAGCCGTTCAAAGCACTTCATCAGGATGGGGGTGAGTGCTACTGGGCGATAGTCATTGAGGCATGCGGGCGTTGCCTTCTTTGGGACAGGGATGATGGTGGTGGCTTTTACAACGTGTCATTTGAAGGTGGGATGTCTCGGAGACGTTTCACCTGCATCAGCTGCAGCCACGTCTTCACCGGTTGAGCATCATCATCGCCTGCTTCTCCTCCGTGACGTTCTCCTGGACGTTTCTGATGTTGGTGCTGCCTCCTCACACTGAACATGTCTAATGTTTAAACAAGAAGAATCCATCCAGAGGACCTGACTGAACCTGGTTAGATTATTTAGGTGCCCACTTCAGACCACTTTGTACCAACCATGGACCACTTTGGACCCACCTCAGACCACTTTGTACCTGCCTTAAACCACATTTTAATCACCTTCAACCACTTTGTACCCACCTCATACCACTTTGTACCTGCCTTAAATCACATTTTAACCACCTTCAACCACTTTGTACCCACCTCAGACCACTTTGTATCAACCATGGACCATTTTGGACCTGCCTTAAACCACTTTTTCACCACCTTCAACCACTTTGTACCTATTATGGACCACTTTGGACCTGCCTTAAACCATTTTTTCACCACCTTCAACCACTTTGTATCCACCATGGACCACTTTGTACTCACCTCAGACCACTTTGGACCTGCCTTAAACCACTTTTTAACTGCCTTCAACCACTTTGTACCCACCTCAGACCACTTTGTACCTACCTCAGACCACTTTGTGCCTGCCTTAAATCACATTTTAACCACCTTCAACCACTTTGTACCCACCTCAGACCACTTTGTATCAACCATGGACCACTTTGGACCTGCCTTAAACCACTTTTTAAACACCTTCAACCACTTTGTACCCACCTCAGACCACTTTGTACCTATCATGGACCACTTTGGACCCGCCTTAAACCACTTTTAAACCACCTTCAACTACTTTGTATCCACCATGGACCACTTTGTACTCACCTCAGACCACTTTGGACCTGCCTTAAACCACTTTTTAACTGCCTTCAACCACTTTGTACCCACCTCAGACCACTTTGTACCCACCATGGACCACTTTGTACTCACCTCAGACCATTTTGTATCAACCATGGACCACTTTGGACCTGCCTTAAACCACATTTTAACCACCTTCAACCACTTTGTACCCACCTCAGACCACTTTGAACCTATCATGGACCACTTTGGACCTGCCTTAAACCACATTTTAACCACCTTCAACCACTTTGTACTTTGTACTCACCATGGGCCACTTTGTACTCACCTCAGACCACTTTGTACCTGCCTTAAACCACTTTTTAACCGCCTTCAACCTTCAAGTAAGGAGGACAACGAGTCAGGAGGACAACAAGTCAGGGGGACAATGAGTCAGGGGGACAACGAGTCAGGAGGACAAGGAGTCATGAGGAGGACAACGGGACAGGTGGACAACAAGTCAGGGGGACAACGAGTCAGGAGGACAACAAGTCAGGAGGATAACAAGTCAGGAGGACAACAAGTCAGGGGGACAACATGTCAGGGGGACAACATGTCAGGGGGACAACGAGTCAGGAGGACAAGGAGTCATGAGGAGGACAACGGGACAGGTGGACAACAAGTCAGGAGGCAAAACAACTCAGGAGGACAAGGAGTCAGGAGGACAAGGAGTCAGGAAGACAACTGGTCAGGAGGACAAGGAGTCAGGAGGACAAGGAGTCAGGAAGCCAACTGGTCAGGAGGACAAGGAGTCAGGAGGACAAGGAGTCATGAGGAGGACAACGGGACAGGTGGACAACAAGTAAGGGGGACAACGAGTCAGGAGGACAACAAGTCAGGAGGATAACAAGTCAGGAGGACAACAAGTCAGGGGGACAACATGTCAGGGGGACAACGAGTCAGGAGGACAAGGAGTCATGAGGAGGACAACGGGACAGGTGGACAACAAGTCAGGAGGCAAAACAACTCAGGAGGACAAGGAGTCAGGAGGACAAGGAGTCAGGAAGCCAACTGGTCAGGAGGACAAGGAGTCAGGAGGACAAGGAGTCAGGAGGACAACAAGTCAGGAGGACAACAAGTCAGGAGGACAAGGAGTCAGGAGGACAAGGAGTCAGGAGGACAACACGGCAGGAGGACAACAAGTTAGGAGGACAAGGAGTCAGGAGGAAAAGGAGTCAGGAGGACAACAAGTTAGGAGGACAAGGAGTCAGGAGGACAACAAGTTAGGAGGACAAGGAGTCAGGAGGACAAGGAGTCAAGAGGACAACAAGTCAGGAGGACAACAAGTTAGGAGGACAAGGAGTCAGGAGGACAAGGAGTCAGGAAGCCAACTGGTCAGGAGGACAAGGAGTCAGGAGGACAACAAGGCAGGAGGACAACAAGTTAGGAGGACAAGGAGTCAGGAGGACAAGGAGTCAAGAGGACAACAAGTTAGGAGGACAAGGAGTCTGGAGGACAAGGAGTCAGGAGGACAAGGAGTCAGGAGGACAACAAGGCAGGAGGACAACAAGTCAGGAAGACAAGGAGTCAGGAGGACAAGGAGTCAGGAAGCCAACTGGTCAGGAGGACAAAGAGTCAGGAGGACAACAAGTTAGGAGGACAAGGAGTCAGGAGGACAAGGAGTCAGGAGGACAACAAATCAAGAGGACAACAAGTCAGGAGGACAACAAGTCAGGAGGACAACAAGTTAGGAGGACAATGAGTCAGGAGGACAAGGAGTCAGGAGGAGAAGGAGTCAGGAGGACAAGGAGTCAGGAAGACAAGGAGTCAGGAGGACAACAAGTCAGGAGGACAACAAGTCAGGGGGACAACAAGTCAGGGGGACAAGGAGTCAGGAAGACAACTGGTCAGGAGGACAAGGAGTCAGGAGGACAAGGAGTCAGGAAGCCAACTGGTCAGGAGGACAAGGAGTCAGGAGGACAAGGAGTCAGGAGGACAACAAGTCAGGAGGACAACAAGTCAGGAGGACAAGGAGTCAGGAGGACAAGGAGTCAGGAGGACAACAAGGCAGGAGGACAACAAGTTAGGAGGACAAGGAGTCAGGAGGACAAGGAGTCAGGAGGACAAGGAGTCAGGAGGACAACAAGTCAGGAGGACAAGGAGTCAGGAAGCCAACTGGTCAGGAGGACAAGGAATCAGGAGGACAAGGAGTCAGGAGGACAGCAAGTTAGGAGGACAAGGAGTCAGGAGGACAAGGAGTCAGGAGGACAACAAGTAAGGAGGACAACAAGTTAGGAGGACAAGGAGTCAGGAGGACAAGGAGTCAGGAGGACAACAAGTAAGGAGGACAACAAGTTAGGAGGACAAGGAGTCAGGAGGACAAGGAGTCAGGAGGACAACAAGTCAGGAGGACAACAAGTTAGGAGGACAAGGAGTCAGGAGGACAAGGAGTCAGGAGGACAAGGAGTCAGGAGGACAACAAGTCAGGAGGACAACAAGTTAGGAGGACAAGGAGTCAGGAGGACAAGGAGTCAGGAGGACAAGGAGTCAGGAGGACAACAAGTCAGGAGGACAACAAGTTAGGAGGACAAGGAGTCAGGAGGACAAGGAGTCAGGAGGACAAGGAGTCAGGAGGACAAGGAGTCAGGAGGACAACAAGTTAGGAGGACAACAAGTCAGGAGGACAAGTTAGGAGGACAAGGAGTCAGGAGGACAACAAGTTAGGAGGACAACAAGTCAGGAGGACAACAAGTTAGGAGGACAACAAGTCAGGAGGACAACAAGTCAGGAGGACAACAAGTTAGGAGGACAACAAGTTAGGAGGACAACAAGTCAGGAGGACAACAAGTCAGGAGGACAACAAGTTAGGAGGACAACAAGTTAGGAGGACAACAAGTCAGGAGGACAACAAGTTAGGAGGACAACAAGTTAGGAGGACAACAAGTTAGGAGGACAACAAGTCAGGAGGACAACAAGTCAGGAGGACAACAAGTTAGGAGGACAACAAGTTAGGAGGACAACAAGTCAGGAGGACAACAAGTTAGGAGGACAACAAGTTAGGAGGACAACAAGTTAGGAGGACAACAAGTCAGGAGGACAACAAGTTAGGAGGACAACAAGTTAGGAGGACAACAAGTCAGGAGGACAACAAGTTAGGAGGACAACAAGTCAGGAGGACAACAAGTCAGGAGGACAACAAGTCAGGAGGACAACAAGTCAGGAGGACAACAAGTTAGGAGGACAACAAGTTAGGAGGACAACAAGTCAGGAGGACAACAAGTCAGGAGGACAACAAGTTAGGAGGACAACAAGTCAGGAGGACAACAAGTTAGGAGGACAACAAGTCAGGAGGACAACAAGTCAGGAGGACAACAAGTTAGGAGGACAACAAGTCAGGAGGACAACAAGTTAGGAGGACAACAAGTCAGGAGGACAACAAGTCAGGAGGACAACAAGTTAGGAGGACAACAAGTCAGGAGGACAACAAGTTAGGAGGACAACAAGTCAGGAGGACAACAAGTCAGGAGGACAACAAGTCAGGAGGACAACAAGTTAGGAGGACAACAAGTTAGGAGGACAACAAGTTAGGAGGACAACAAGTTAGGAGGACAACAAGTCAGGAGGACAACAAGTCAGGAGGACAACAAGTCAGGAGGACAACAAGTTAGGAGGACAACAAGTTAGGAGGACAACAAGTCAGGAGGACAACAAGTCAGGAGGACAACAAGTCAGGAGGACAACAAGTTAGGAGGACAACAAGTTAGGAGGACAACAAGTCAGGAGGACAACAAGTCAGGAGGACAACAAGTTAGGAGGACAACAAGTCAGGAGGACAACAAGTCAGGAGGACAACAAGTTAGGAGGACAACAAGTCAGGAGGACAACAAGTTAGGAGGACAACAAGTCAGGAGGACAACAAGTTAGGAGGACAACAAGTCAGGAGGACAACAAGTCAGGAGGACAACAAGTCAGGAGGACAACAAGTCAGGAGGACAACAAGTTAGGAGGACAACAAGTCAGGAGGACAACAAGTTAGGAGGACAACAAGTCAGGAGGACAACAAGTCAGGAGGACAACAAGTCAGGAGGACAACAAGTTAGGAGGACAACAAGTTAGGAGGACAACAAGTCAGGAGGACAACAAGTCAGGAGGACAACAAGTTAGGAGGACAATGAGTCAGGAGGACAACAAGTTAGGAGGACAACAAATCAGGAGGACAACAAGTTAGGAGGAAAACAAGTTAGGAGGACAACAAGTTAGGAGGACAACAAGTCAGGAGGACAACAAGTCAGGAGGACAACAAGTCAGGAGGACAACAAGTCAGGAGGACAACAAGTTAGGAGGACAAAACAAGTCAGGAGGACAACAAGTCAGGAGGACAACAAGTTAGGAGGACAACAAGTCAGGAGGACAACAAGTTAGGAGGACAACAAGTTAGGAGGACAACAAGTCAGGAGGACAACAAGTCAGGAGGACAACAAGTCAGGAGGACAACAAGTTAGGAGGACAACAAGTCAGGAGGACAACAAGTCAGGAGGACAACAAGTCAGGAGGACAACAAGTCAGGAGGACAACAAGTTAGGAGGACAACAAGTCAGGAGGACAACAAGTCAGGAGGACAACAAGTCAGGAGGACAACAAGTCAGGAGGACAACAAGTCAGGAGGACAACAAGTCAGGAGGACAACAAGTCAGGAGGACAACAAGTTAGGAGGACAACAAGTCAGGAGGACAACAAGTCAGGAGGACAACAAGTCAGGAGGACAACAAGTCAGGAGGACAACAAGTCAGGAGGACAACAAGTCAGGAGGACAACAAGTTAGGAGGACAACAAGTTAGGAGGACAACAAGTCAGGAGGACAACAAGTCAGGAGGACAACAAAGGACAACAAGTCAGGAGGACAACAAGTTAGGAGGACAACAAGTCAGGAGGACAACAAGTCAGGAGGACAACAAGTCAGGAGGACAACAAGTCAGGAGGACAACAAGTTAGGAGGACAACAAGTCAGGAGGACAACAAGTCAGGAGGACAACAAGTTAGGAGGACAACAAGTCAGGAGGACAACAAGTCAGGAGGACAACAAGTCAGGAGGACAACAAGTTAGGAGGACAACAAGTTAGGAGGACAACAAGTCAGGAGGACAACAAGTCAGGAGGACAACAAGTCAGGAGGACAACAAGTTAGGAGGACAACAAGTTAGGAGGACAACAAGTCAGGAGGACAACAAGTCAGGAGGACAACAAGTCAGGAGGACAACAAGTCAGGAGGACAACAAGTTAGGAGGACAACAAGTTAGGAGGACAACAAGTCAGGAGGACAACAAGTCAGGAGGACAACAAGTCAGGAGGACAACAAGTCAGGAGGACAACAAGTTAGGAGGACAACAAGTCAGGAGGACAACAAGTCAGGAGGACAACAAGTTAGGAGGACAACAAGTTAGGAGGACAACAAGTCAGGAGGACAACAAGTCAGGAGGACAACAAGTTAGGAGGACAACAAGTTAGGAGGACAACAAGTTAGGAGGACAACAAGTCAGGAGGACAACAAGTCAGGAGGACAACAAGTTAAGAGGACAACAAGTCAGGAGGACAACAAGTTAGGAGGACAACAAGTCAGGAGGACAACAAGTCAGGAGGACAACAAGTCAGGAGGACAACAAGTCAGGAGGACAACAAGTTAGGAGGACAACAAGTCAGGAGGACAACAAGTCAGGAGGACAACAAGTCAGGAGGACAACAAGTTAGGAGGACAACAAGTCAGGAGGACAACAAGTTAGGAGGACAACAAGTCAGGAGGACAACAAGTCAGGAGGACAACAAGTCAGGAGGACAACAAGTTAGGAGGACAACAAATTAGGAGGACAACAAGTTAGGAGGACAACAAGTTAGGAGGACAACAAGTCAGGAGGACAACAAGTCAGGAGGACAACAAGTTAGGAGGACAACAAGTCAGGAGGACAACAAGTCAGGAGGACAACAAGTCAGGAGGACAACAAGTCAGGAGGACAACAAGTCAGGAGGACAACAAGTTAGGAGGACAACAAGTCAGGAGGACAACAAGTCAGGAGGACAACAAGTCAGGAGGACAACAAGTTAAGAGGACAACAAGTCAGGAGGACAACAAGTCAGGAGGACAACAAGTCAGGAGGACAACAAGTCAGGAGGACAACAAGTCAGGAGGACAACAAGTTAGGAGGACAACAAGTTAGGAGGACAACAAGTCAGGAGGACAACAAGTCAGGAGGACAACAAGTTAGGAGGACAACAAGTTAGGAGGACAACAAGTTAGGAGGACAACAAGTTAGGAGGACAACAAGTCAGGAGGACAACAAGTCAGGAGGACAACAAGTTAAGAGGACAACAAGTTAGGAGGACAACAAGTCAGGAGGACAACAAGTCAGGAGGACAACAAGTCAGGAGGACAACAAGTCAGGAGGACAACAAGTTAGGAGGACAACAAGTCAGGAGGACAACAAGTCAGGAGGACAACAAGTCAGGAGGACAACAAGTCAGGAGGACAACAAGTCAGGAGGACAACAAGTCAGGAGGACAACAAGTCAGGAGGACAACAAGTCAGGAGGACAACAAGTCAGGAGGACAACAAGTCAGGAGGACAACAAGTCAGGAGGACAACAAGTTCAGGAGGACAACAAGTCAGGAGGACAACAAGTTAGGAGGACAACAAGTCAGGAGGACAACAAGTCAGGAGGACAACAAGTCAGGAGGACAACAAGTCAGGAGGACAACAAGTCAGGAGGACAACAAGTCAGGAGGACAACAAATTAGGAGGACAACAAGTTAGGAGGACAACAAGTTAGGAGGACAACAAGTCAGGAGGACAACAAGTTAGGAGGACAACAAATTAGGAGGAAAACAAGTTAAGTGGACAACAAGTTAGGAGGACAACAAGTCAGGAGGACAACAAATTAGGAGGACAACAAGTTAGGAGGACAACAAGTTAGGAGGACAACAAGTCAGGAGGACAACAAGTTAGGAGGACAACAAGTTAGGATGACAAGGAGTTAGGAGGACAACAAGTCAGGAGGACAACAAGTCAGGAGGACAACAAGTCAGGAGGACAACAATTCAGGAGGACAACAAGTCAGGAGGACAACAAGTTAGGAGGACAACAAGTCAGGAGGACAACAAGTTAGGAGGACAACAAGTCAGGAGGACAACAAGTCAGGAGGACAACAAGTCAGGAGGACAACAAGTTAGGAGGACAACAAATTAGGAGGACAACAAGTTAGGAGGACAACAAGTTAGGAGGACAACAAGTCAGGAGGACAACAAGTTAGGAGGACAACAAATTAGGAGGAAAACAAGTTAAGAGGACAACAAGTTAGGAGGACAACAAGTCAGGAGGACAACAAATTAGGAGGACAACAAGTTAGGAGGACAACAAGTTAGGAGGACAACAAGTCAGGAGGACAACAAGTTAGGAGGACAACAAGTCAGGAGGACAACAAGTCAGGAGGACAACAAGTCAGGAGGACAACAAGTCAGGAGGACAACAAGTCAGGAGTACAATGGATTTGGACTTCTGAGCGGCCATAATTCGGTGTTTTGTTCTGACCGGACCGGTCCGGTTCGGGGCTCTTTGGACTCTTCTGGTGTTTTCGGAACCTTCAATGTCCATGTCTGGAGCAGCGGATACGCACGCGCCCCTTACTATATAAGAGGCTGGCTGTGCGCGCGCCCGCATCTTCCTCGGAACCAGCGGCTGCTCCAGTTCTGATCCCTTCAGAACTTTATCCGAACAGCGCGCGCACGTCTCAGCCCGAACTGGTCATGAGCCGAACCGGACCCCGCTGAGGTTCCGTCCAGAACCATGGAGCCCGGTACCGTGCAGCCCGTGCGCGCAGAGGACCCGTTCAGCGGACCCGTCCGGAACATCTCGCCCTGGACCTTCACGGTGCTGGCGGTCCTGATGTTCGTGGTGACGTCACTGTCCCTGACGGAGAACTTCCTGGTGGTTCTGGTCACCTTCAGGTTCAAGCAGCTGCGGCAGCCCCTCAACTACGTCATCGTGAACCTGGCGGTGGCGGACCTGCTGGTGTCCATGTCCGGGGGCGTCATCAGCTTCATGACCAACGCGCGCGGATTCTTCTTCCTGGGCCGCTGGGCGTGCGTGCTGGAGGGCTTCGCCGTCACCTTCTTCGGTAGGTTCGGTTCTGGTTCTGGAGCAAGCGAGGGGCTCCGACAGGTAAATGCATGTCGCCCGCCTCACTGGGACTCTCAGCTACTACTACCACTCTGCCCAGTTCTGTTCTGGAGCCGCACGCACCGGTACCGACCGCCACCTCAACCGGGTCACGGGTTCTGCAGCTTTCATCAGGACCCGAAGGTCCATGAAGCTGTTTCAATGTTTTACAGAGGTTCTGATGGGGAAGTTCTGGTGGAGAAGTTCTGATGGAGAAGTTCTGGTGGAGAAGTTCTGATGGAGAAGTTCTGATGGAGAAGTTCTGGTGGAGAAGTTCTGGTGGAGAGGTTCTGATGGAGAAGTTCTGCTGGAAAAGTTCTGCTGGAGAGGTTCTGAATGAGATGAGAGGTTCTGATGGAGAGGTTCTGAATGAGATGAGAGGTTCTGATGGAGAGGTTCTGAGAAGAGGTTCTGATGGAGAGAAGAGGTTCTGGTGGAGAGGTTCTGATGGAGAGGTTCTGATGGAGAGGAGAGGTTCTGATGGAGAGGTTCTGATGGAGAGGAGAGGTTCTGATGGAGAGGTTCTGAGAAGAGGTTCTGATGGAGAGGTTCTGATGGAGAGGTTCTGATGGAGAGGAGAGGTTCTGGTGGAGAGAAAAGGTTCTGAGAAGAGGTTCTGAGAAGAGGTTCTGATGGAGATGAGAGGTTCTGATGGAGAGAAGAGGTTCTGATGGAGAGAAGAGGTTCTGATGGAGAGGAGAGGTTCTGAGAAGAGGTTCTGAGAAGAGGTTCTGATGGAGATGAGAGGTTCTGATGGAGAGAAAAGGTTCTGAGAAGAGGTTCTGAGAAGAGGTTCTGATGGAGATGAGAGGTTCTGGAGAAGAGGTTCTGATGGAGAGAAGAGGTTCTGATGGAGAGAAGAGGTTCTGATGGAGAGGTTCTGATGGAGAGGTTCTGATGGAGAGGTTCTGATGGAGATGAGAGGTTCTGATGGAGAGAAGAGGTTCTGATGGAGAGAAGAGGTTCTGATGGAGAGGTTCTGATGGAGAGGTTCTGATGGAGAGGTTTTGGTGGAGATGAGAGGTTCTGATGGAGATGAGAAGTTCTGATGGAGATGAGAAGTTCTGATGGAGATGAGAAGTTCTGATGGAGATGAGAGGTTCTGATGGAGATGAGAAGTTCTGATGGAGATGAGAAGTTCTGATGGAGATGAGAGGTTCTGATGGAGATGAGAAGTTCTGATGGAGATGAGAAGTTCTGATGGAGATGAGAGGTTCTGATGGAGATGAGAAGTTCTGATGGAGATGAGAGGTTCTGATGGAGATGAGAGGTTCTGATGGAGATGAGAAGTTCTGATGGAGATGAGAGGTTCTGATGGAGATGAGAGGTTCTGATGGAGATGAGAAGTTCTGATGGAGATGAGAAGTTCTGATGGAGATGAGAAGTTCTGATGGAGATGAGAAGTTCTGATGGAGATGAGAGGTTCTGATGGAGATGAGAAGTTCTGATGGAGATGAGAAGTTCTGATGGAGATGAGAGAGAGGTTCTGATGGAGATGAGAGGTTCTGATGGAGATGAGAAGTTCTGATGGAGATGAGAAGTTCTGATGGAGATGAGAAGTTCTGATGGAGATGAGAAGTTCTGATGGAGATGAGAGGTTCTGATGGAGATGAGAAGTTCTGATGGAGATGAGAAGTTCTGATGGAGATGAGAGGTTCTGATGGAGATGGGAAGTTCTGATGGAGATGAGAAGTTCTGATGGAGATGAGAGGTTCTGATGGAGAGTTTTGGAGATGAGAGTTCTGATGGAGATGAGAAGTTCTGATGGAGATGAGAGGTTCTGATGGAGAGTTTTGGAGATGAGAGGTTCTGATGGAGATGAGAAGTTCTGATGGAGATGAGAAGTTCTGATGGAGATGAGAAGTTCTGATGGAGATGAGAAGTTCTGATGGAGATGAGAAGTTCTGATGGAGATGAGAAGTTCTGATGGAGATGAGAAGTTCTGATGGAGATGAGAAGTTCTGATGGAGATGAGAAGTTCTGATGGAGATGAGGAGGTTCTGATGGAGATGAGAAGTTCTGATGGAGATGAGAAGTTCTGATGGAGATGAGAAGTTCTGATGGAGATGAGAAGTTCTGATGGAGATGAGAGGTTCTGATGGAGATGAGAAGTTCTGATGGAGATGAGAAGTTCTGATGGAGATGAGAGGTTCTGATGGAGATGGGAAGTTCTGATGGAGATGAGAAGTTCTGATGGAGATGAGAGGTTCTGATGGAGAGGTTTTGGAGATGAGAGGTTCTGATGGAGATGAGAAGTTCTGATGGAGATGAGAGGTTCTGATGGATGGTGGAGATGAGAGGTTCTGATGGAGATGAGAAGTTCTGATGGAGATGAGAAGTTCTGATGGAGATGAGAAGTTCTGATGGAGATGAGAAGTTCTGATGGAGATGAGAAGTTCTGATGGAGATGAGAGGTTCTGATGGAGATGAGAAGTTCTGATGGAGATGAGAAGTTCTGATGGAGATGAGAAGTTCTGATGGAGATGAGAAGTTCTGATGGAGATGAGAAGTTCTGATGGAGATGAGAAGTTCTGATGGAGATGAGAAGTTCTGATGGAGATGAGAGGTTCTGATGGAGATGAGAGGTTCTGATGGAGATGAGAAGTTCTGATGGAGATGAGAGGTTCTGATGGAGATGAGAAGTTCTGATGGAGATGAGAAGTTCTGATGGAGATGAGAAGTTCTGATGGAGATGAGAGGTTCTGATGGAGATGAGAAGTTCTGATGGAGATGAGAAGTTCTGATGGAGATGAGAAGTTCTGATGGAGATGAGAAGTTCTGATGGAGATGAGAAGTTCTGATGGAGATGAGAAGTTCTGATGGAGATGAGAAGTTCTGATGGAGATGAGAGGTTCTGATGGAGATGAGAAGTTCTGATGGAGATGAGAGGTTCTGATGGAGATGAGAAGTTCTGATGGAGATGAGAAGTTCTGATGGAGATGAGAGGTTCTGATGGAGATGAGAAGTTCTGATGGAGATGAGAGGTTCTGATGGAGATGCGAAGTTCTGATGGAGATGAGAGGTTCTGGTGGAGGTTCTGTTGCTGCAAATGAAGTGAGTCACAGCACATGAAAAGTTTTTTTTTTTTTTTCCAAAATATATTTATTTGAGTTTTTACAAGATAAACACAACATTCATACAATAAACAGACTAAATAAAATACCCCCACCCAAATAATTAAAAAAATAAAATCAAAAAACAATCAAAAACAAGGTGTCTCATATTTCTTTTTACATTGTTCATTTCTTTTTTTTTATAAGTTCAACTATAGATGTCTTCTCGTATTATTGTCTTTGGAAACTGCGATCAGCACGTTCTTCAATTGTTTGCATTTTCATTTAAAGTGTCCAAACTTTTTACATACATAATGAAGGGGTTCCAAACACACTCAAACAGTTCTTGCTTGCCCTTTAACAGATACGTTATCCTTTCTAAAGGAAGAGCTGATAACATTTGTTGTAACCATTGATTTGCAGTAGGTCTATTCAAGTTTTTCCAACATAACGATATACATCTTTTTGCATTAATCAAACTTAAATTAATAAACATTTGTTCATTATTAGTATAGTTATGTCTTTCAGGATATAGGCCGAACACAAATAATTTTGGGTCCAAAATTATTTGTTTAGAAATGATTTTCTCAATTATATCTTTTACTTCTGTCCAAAATAACATAATTTCCCTGCAATACCACATACAATGTACCAGAGTACCTTTATCCTCCACACACTTTGAACAAACATCAAGTATCTCCCCATTGTATTTATTGAGGTCTACAGGAGTTATGTAAACCCGCATTAACCACTTGTATTGAATCATTTTTAAAGCTGTATTAATAGAGCTAGTGTGGGCCAGATTACATGCTATTTGCCAATCTTCCTCTGATAAGTCCATTATTATATCTTCCTTCCAAGCATTAAGTCTATCCTGTGATCCTTCAAGTGAATGGATGTTAATAAATGATAGAAATCTGATATAATACCTTTTTTTAAACTATCTTTTGTTAGCATTTCTTCTAAAGTTGACTTTAGAGGTTTTGTCAGCACATTGTTCTGAGTTGTTTTTATAAAATTTCTGAGTTGAAGATATTTAAAAAAATGATTCTTATTTATATTAAATTTATTCTGCAACTCTTGAAAGCTCATTAGTGTGTCTGAGTTTGATTCATATAGATGCTCAATCATTTGGAGACCTTTATCCTTCCATTCTTTAAATGTTGAGTCCGCTCTACCAGGTAAAAAGAATTGGTTTCCCCACACTGGGCTGAATAAAGATAAATCATTCGATTCGTTTAGAATTTTTTTAACATCTCTCCATACTCTAATTGTATTTTTAAGAAATGGGTTTTTAGTTTGTTTCAGGAGTTTCAATATTGAATTGGAATACAAATATGCTGGGAGTGTTAATGTTAAATCTTGTGTTTCCATATCAGCCCAATGTGGAGAGTGTTTACTATAATAAAACATCATAGACCTAAGGTGTACAGCATAATAGTACCAGTGAAAATTAGGGCATTTCAAGCCTCCCCGATCATACGGGAGGTACAATAATGTTAAGCGTATTCTGGATTTCCTATTTTTCCATAAAAAACGTGTCATCATCTTTCTTATTTGTGGAAAGAATTCAGGAGGAGGTGGAAGGGCAACATTCTGAAACACATAGAGTACTTTTGGTAGTATATTCATTTTTAATAAATTTACTCTCATAGATATTGGCAATGGCATCCATCTTTCTAAAGAATCACCTACTACTTTTAATATGTGCTTATAATTAATTAATTGTGGATATCTGTTCTATATTTGATGAAATGTGTATTCCTAAATACTTAAATTCACTTACTATCTTTTAATTATATTTAATACTCGCCTCACATTGTGGAAGCCTTGCCTCCCTAATATGAATCCATTTTGATCATGATCTATTACTTTTGGTAAGATCTTTTGTAAACGTAATGCTAACAATTTAGATATTATTTTCAGATCTGCATTTAACAAACTAATTGGCCTGAAATTTTCACATGCATTTAATGGTTTATCTGGTTTCGGTAAAAGAGTAATCATGGCAGCGTTTAATGATGGGGGAAGATAATTTGAGCTGAAGATTTCCTTAAACATATCTAGTAGTGGAGTTAAAAGTTTATAAAATTTTGTATAAATCTATTGGGAGGCCATCAGGTCCTCCTCTTTTTCCTGATTTCATATTGTTGATAGCTT
>JBBPBX010024330.1:14185-32976 GCA_038048925.1 Garcialebias charrua | reverse complement strand
AGTTGTCTGTCATGCTAGTTTGGGTGTTTTATGTGTTTACCTCTGGAATCACCTCAGAAAAATCTTTCTGCTCCAAATGCACGTGACACAGATCTGGTTGTCCATGATGGCCACCTGCACTGGTCAACACACACACATAGTTTGGGTCCAGAGGTGGCTGAAAAACTCATGCAGCGCGCCCCCTAGTCCAGGCTGTGCACGTCCAAGTCCTTCTGTTCCACACAAGAACAGAAGTCTTTTCCCTGACAGTGGAAGATGTTTCTTCAGCGAGCTTCCTGCTGCGTTATGAAAAAGACCCAGGTCCAGGGTGCACGAGCACCTCTGACGTGTGCCCAGCAGAGCGCACGTGAGCTCAGTCCAGGCTCGTCCTGAGTGGATCAAAACTTCACAAAGTTTTCTCTCCAACAGGAAATCTCCTGTGTCTGCTTTAGTTTTTCTCTAATGGTCACCTTTTATATCATGCTTTAATAAGCCCTCACTTTTTAAAAGAATGAAACGTGCACTCAGTGACGCACTGTGACCTCCAGACCTCAGAAGTCACTTTTTGGTGCAGTGTGATTCCATAGTGAAACATGATTTGTCCTTTTCTGGGTCATAGCTTCACAGAAGAGGGGTGGGGGGTACGGGTTTTTTCTTTCTTAATTTCTCATTAAACAAGAGCACATGGTGTGTCACCGCCGACCCCGGAGTGACCTTGCAGCCATGTTGTGCCCCCCAGTAGAACATTTCTGGGACTCAGAATGGTTGGCAGATGTTGTGCACCTCCTGTTTGTGTGTCACGTGTTCAGGCGTGACAGCGTGCTTGAAGCTGCTCGCGTTGGGATTTATATTTTGGTTTGTGCTAGCCGGAGCCGCGGTACAGGCTGTTTGTGACTTTGTCTCTTCCAGCTGCAGTGTTCAACAAAACTCTAGCCTTTCTGACTGATTTGAACCAAGAACAAATCTTAGTGGTAACCGAAGTGAAAAAGAGTTGTCTGGATGTTCCTCAGAGTCCTGCCATGGCTCTGGCTGTAGGTGCTTTAGTCTCCTCCTTTCTTCTTCTGACTGCCTCCAAACAGCCACATCACCACGACTCGCTAACGGCAATCTTCCACTGATGGGTGGTGGCTGTCCACCTCTGCAAAACGCTAACGAGTGAACTTCCATTGAGGCGTTCCTGACAACCAAACATGTTCCTCTCCAGCTTTCAGTGTTGTTGTCTCTCACTGGCCATTCAGAGTTCCTGCTTTAATCGCACAGCCAAGCTCCATGTGACTCATCACAACGAGAAGCTCGTCCAGCACGTCTTTGGTTTACTGTTGCTTAGGCTGCCGCCGCGTGTAGGAAGGTCTAAACGTGAACGCTTTGAGGCTGAGGAGAAACACATTGTGGGTCTTAAAGGGGGTGGGGGTCAATGCACAATGAACATATCCCATGTCACCGTTTGGTCAAGATCCCTTTACCATCCCCATATGAGACAATATGTTGTATCTTTCAGAAATATTTTATCTGTGTGCGTGCGTGTGTGTGTGTGTGTATGTACATATATACAGTATATATATATATATATATATATATATATATACATATACAGTATATATATATATATACATATACANTATATATATATATATATATATATAAATATGGTTTGTTATATATGATGCTCCTCTCAGAAAAATAGAACATGTAAACAGAAAAAACATATTGCTGTTTTTTTCCTTTGTATTTTGTACTTGCAGAAAGCATTGAATAAAATGGAGACTTGCACTTTAGATATATTAAGAAAAAATCTGCATTTTATTTTTGATAGGGATCTCACATTTAAAGTATAAATGACAGACTTTGTGACTATTGCTGGACAGAGATGTATTAAGTTCTACTTACTGAAGTATATTTAGTCTGTGTCAGAAGGTTTACTAACGTAAAATGCATGACAAATTAGTATTGTTCTTTTCTTTATTTTGTTTTTATTTCAGTTGGTAGAAATGTCTGAAAACTGTGATAACAACCCTCTTGTATCATGTCGAACCCCGTTCTAGGATATTTCTTACTGAAATATGGCCTTTCCCGACTACATGACGATGGTGCTTACTTTGGCTTTGACATCAAATTCATCTCATCCATGACATCATCCTCACAACTCATTACTTTCTGTTATGTACCCTCACTACCTTATTAAATTTATGTTTTGTTGCTAGAAAACAAAAAGAGACAAAAAAACAAAGAAGGGTGTGCTGTTTTGTACATTGCTGTTTGTTTTAATGTTTGGGGAGCCTTGTTGTCTGAAAAATGACTAATAGCGCAATAAAATGTCATTCCACACATCCCTGTTTCTGCACTAGTGTCTTAACGCTACAGCTTTTCATTCATGGAAGAATTTAATATTGTTGTTAATATGGTTTTATTATGAGAGCAAAACAACAGCAGTCAAACTGGCTGGATTCAAAGGGTGTTTTGGTCATTTTAAAGTGCTTTTCTGTGTAAAATATTTAAAATATTAATTTTCAACACAGTTATTTGCACACTGTAGTTATTGAAGTAAATAGTGGCAGCACTTCAGAGGATTTGAGGGGACATCCGGCTGGAGTATTTTTAATATTTCTGCTGGATAAGTCATGTAATACAAAACCAAAACTGTTCGAAAGGCCTATAAAATAATGAATGCATGAATTGCTGTGACATTTTGAAGAAGAGTTGCTTTAAAATGGCAAAATCTTTCTCTGACATGGCAATAATGATTTATTCAAGCAGACTCTCTTCCAAACATGATCTTGGTTTTTAAACAACTCCAATCTTCATAAGTTCAAATGACATATGTAACATGACATATATCATATGTCATATTTGACATATGATAATTCTGCCTTATAAAGTGAAATGAATAACAATGTAAAGATGTATAAAGTAGCAGTGGTCTGAACTGAATTATCATATGTCAAATTTCTGCCAGAAGTGCTGCATGCCACGATGGAAGTGCCCATCAAAGAGCGATTTGCAACAGGTAGGATATTAGTTGCTCATAACTTTTACACGGAACAGCCCTTCAAAGCTGCAGGGCTCATAGTTTGTGTCCAGGCTTCAGACGTGCCATTTGAGTTCTTATCAGATGGTGAACAACCGCAGACTGATTAGTGATTTGTTATATGACTCCTACAGGTTTAGCAGAAGCAACACCTCATTGTTGGGGTTATATAATAATAATAAACTTTATTTGTATAGCACCTTCCTACAATGCCTTGCATTGACCAAGGTGCTTAACAGGATAAAAAGATGAATAAACTGGAACAATAAATCAATGAAAATAGAATAGGAAACAACAGCAATAAAAGAAGGCAATGGAAATAAAAAATGCTACATACTAAAATAACACTAAAATAACACAAGTAATAAAAGTTACACACTGAAAGCTTTTTTGAACAAGTGGAAATAAAAAGGCAATGGAAATAAAAAATGTTACATATTAAAATACCAAAAGTAATAAAAGTTACACACTGGAAGCTTATTTGAACAAGTGGAAATAAAAAGGCAATGGAAATAAAAAATGCTACATATTAAAATACCAAAAGTAATAAAAGTTACACACTGAAAGCTTTTTTGAACAAGTGGGTCTTCAGTCTGGTTTTGAACAGAGTCAGATCAGAGGTGGCACGCAGCTCAAGGGGGAGACTGTTCCAGGCTTTTGGGCCGGCAACAGAAAATGACCGGTCTCCCCATTGTTTGTACCTTGAGCGAGGCACCTCCAGCAGGTGTTGACTGGCAGATCGTAAATCTCTGCCGGGCTGATGGACTTTCAAAAGTTCTGAGATGTACAGAGGTGCAAGTCCATTCAGAGCTTTGAAAACAAACAGGAGCAGCTTGAACTGTATCCTGAACTGAACCGGGAGCCAGTGTAGAGAGGACAGGACAGGAGTGATGTGTTCATATTTTCGTGTGTTGGTCAAAAAGCGCGCGGCAGAGTTCTGTACAAGCTGTAAACGGGAGATGGAGGATTGATTAATACCAACATACAAAGCATTACAATAGTCAAGTCTGGAGGTCACAAAGGCATGGATGGCCTTCTCCAGATCACCACGGCTGAGAAATGACTTGACTTTGGAGAGCAGACGGAGCTGGAAAAAGCTGGTCTTGACAACAGAACTGATCTGTTTATCAAACTTTAAGTTGGAGTCAAGCTGCACTCCAAGATTTCTGACCACCGGGTTGAAATGGGGGAGGGGAAAACCAACACTGGGACTGGGAAGGATGTTGCTGGTGTCACCAGGAGCACTAAATAAAATGCATTCAGTTTTATCTGTGTTTAGGTGGAGGAAGTTTTGAGAGAGCCAGTGCTTAATGTCATTTAAGCAGTTGACAAGAGTGTTTGAACTGGGTGAGGGGTTGGGAGTGACTGGCAGATAGATTTGTAAATCGTCTGCATACATGTGAAAAGACAGGTTATGACGTGCAATGATTGATCCTAATGGCAGCATGTAAAGAGAGAAGAGGACTGGCCCTAGAATAGATCCCTGTGGTACGCCAGAGGTCAGAGGGGTTGATGAAGAGGAGGACAGATCGCCTATCATGACAGAAAAAGTTCTCCCAGACAGGTAAGATTTGAACCACTCAAGCACAGCTCCCTGGAGGCCAACCAGCTGAGACAAGCGGTTGATTAGTACCTGATGGTCGACGGTGTCAAAAGCTGCTGAGAGGTCTAACATCACCAGCAGAGCAGGGTTTTTTGCATCCAGGGACAGAAGAATGTCATTCTGTACTTTGAGCAGTGCAGATTCAGTGCTGTGACGAGCTCGAAAACCTGACTGAAATTTTTCAAACAGGTTGTTGAGTTCTAGAAAAGATTGAAGTTGAATAAAAACAATCTTTTCTAGGACCTTTGATAGAAATGACAGATGGGAAACTGGTCTGAAATTAGAGAGAGCTGTAGGATCTAGGCCTGGTTTTTTGAGAAGAGGCCTTGGGTTGGGTTCATAGTCCCCAACATCAATAAGTTTAAATAAAATGCAAAAATCACCAACTTCTCTTTCTATGAGCAGAACAGTAGCTGGTTCACAACAGCCTCAATGAAATATACACAAGACACACAGTGAATCAATGAAATATACACAAGACACACAGTGAATCAATGAAATATACACAAGACACACAGTGAATCAATGAAATATACACAAGACACACAGTGAATCAATGAAATATACACAAGACACACAGTGATTCAATGAAATATACACAAGACACACAGTGAATCAATGAAATATACACAAGACACACAGTGATTCAATGAAATATACACAAGACACACAGTGAATCAATGAAATATACACAAGACACACAGTGAATCAATGAAATATACACAAGACACACAGTGAATCAATGAAATATACACAAGACACACAGTGATTCAATGAAATATACACAAGACACACAGTGAATCAATGAAATATACACAAGACACACAGTGAATCAATGAAATATACAGTACACAAGACACACAGTGAATCAATGAAATATACACAAGACACACAGTGAGATGGACAAGTGCTTCTAGGAAAACCTACAACGTAATCCTGATTAATCTAACATTACACAGGAACACGTTCAGTGGTTTTACACATCACCATGAGACATGCCAGTCTAACCACACATAGTACTGTTCATGTTACTGGTGAGCACACATAGTACTGTTCATGTTACTGGTGAGCACACATAGTACTGTTCATGTTACTGGTGAGCACACATAGTATTGTTCATGTTACTGGTGAGCACACATAGTACTGTTCATGTTACTGGTGAGCACACATAGTACTGTTCATGTTACTGGTGAGCACACATAGTACTG
This sequence comes from Garcialebias charrua, assembly GCA_038048925.1. Classification (NCBI taxonomy): domain Eukaryota; kingdom Metazoa; phylum Chordata; class Actinopteri; order Cyprinodontiformes; family Rivulidae; genus Garcialebias; species Garcialebias charrua. The sequence continues at coordinate 27,161 of JBBPBX010024330.1, read as the reverse complement.
TTCATGTTACTGGTGAGCACACATAGTACTGTTCATGTTACTGAGCACAAATAGTACTGTTCATGTTACTGAGCACACATAGTACTGTTCATGTTACTGACCACACTGTACATAGTACTGTTCATGTTACTGAGCACACATAGTACTGTTCATGTTACTGACCACACATAGTACTGTTCATGTTACTGAGCACACATAGTACTGTTCATGTTACTGACCACACTGTACATAGTACTGTTCATGTTACTGAGCACACATAGTACTGTTCATGTTACTGACCACACATAGTACTGTTCATGTTACTGACCACACATAGTACTGTTCATGTTACTGACCACACATAGTACTGTTCATGTTACTGAGCATGATGGCTGAATGTGATCATCTGTGGACCGTTTTAAAACGTTTTGTCTTCTCCAGGTTTCTGTTGCTCCATTTACATGTTCAGTTCCACACAGCTGGACAAACCTTCGTCTGGACGTAGACAAGAAAGTAATAATGCAAATCCATGCGCATGGTTTTCTACGGAAGCGTAATGCTGCCACCTGGTGAAAATATTTTTTGGGGCTTATCACGTAATAACGTGATACATATCACGTTATTACGTGACACGTAACGTTATTACGTGATAAGTATAGATGTCCATCCACATGGTATCAGCACCATTACCCATAATGCAAGTCCACCCATACACTTGTTTTTGCCTGCACAATAATAATAATAATAATAATAATAATTGTCTAATCTTGTCATCTGCGTATGTTCCCATACACAGACGAAATTCGTCTCTGCATTTAACCCAACCACCTACCAGGTGGTGCAGTGAGCAGCCATAGAAGGCGCTCGGGGAGCTGGAGAAATAGGTGTGCACTCATAGACACCCCAAGGTGTGTAGTGTCTAATTTACAGAATTTCATCAAGTTTTACTTCATGCTTGGTCTAAAACATGGAGAGATACTGATGATGCTTCGCTCTGTGGATGACATCATCATCAGTATGCACACTCTGAGAAGAATCCTGAGCAGAATGGGACAGTTCAATATTATTTAAATGTGAAACCTCAACACATCAAAAGTAATGTTAAATGATTGAGAATAGTTTATGTTTTTCACACTTTTCATGTAGAAATAATCGAACAGGGAGTGCCTGTATGTTTTTTTTTTGTTAATCTGTTTACGCATGTTTAACTGTCGAAAGATTTAATGTTTATGGGTGAACGTGTCTGTACAGTCTCTGCTATAAGTGCCCAACAAAATAGGAAATTTTAGGAAAACTGTTAAAAAAATTCAATGCAAACTTGAAAATGTGAGTAAGTCTTACAGTTCATGATAAAAGTGAATAACCTATGGAAAGTCTTTAAAGCATATGTTTTTTTTATTTATTATAAATAGTATTTTGTTCCTTTTTTACAATGGCATGTTGTTTCCACAGAGTGCAGTAGTTTTGTATAGGATGACATTTGTCGGTGATATTTTATGGCTATGTTAAAAAAAATTAGGAAAAAAGTTAAATGCAAACTTGACAAAGTGTGTAAGTTTTCACAAACGCAGTATTGATATTCCTGTAGCTAGTCTGCATTTTAGAACGTCACGTCGACATGAATGTGCTGCTCTAGATGGTAGACTGATGAAAATTCAATAAAATGAAGACACTTTTCAACTGTTTGCTGTATTATTTTCTTTAGACGTTATGTTTTTTAGGACAAGTCAGTGTCAACGTTACATCTGCCTGGGGGGATTTATTCAGTTTTATGTCCCCTGTCAGAGCCTGGGTCACAATGAGATGCTGGCTTCTGTGCTGCTTTCATCCAGTAGGTAGTTCCAGATAAAATGCAAATTAAGGGATGTACTGCAGGTCTGACCCCCAAAACAAGATGATTTAGATGCACACTTAAACAGTTTAAAGTTCTCCACTTTCTTGACCAAGAGTTTGATACTACAGTACAAAGTTTTGAAAGTATCAACCTTTTCATTCAGAAAACTAGCATTCCCATGTACTTGATTTGTCTTGGTTAATTTACTCCTGAATAAATTTCTGATAAACTGACTCTAACTCCCATGTTTATCACCAAACTTACATTTCTTCATTCAGTTCCTTTAATTATTGGGTATATTCTACATTTCTCTACTAATATCTCTAAGATAAGTAAGCAGTCCAGATTAAAACACTGCCTTTTTTAACAAAAATGTTTGTGGTAGTTACAGAGAGTCATTCACAACACCCACTCTGAGCATTGCATCCTTTTTATGTGCATGAAATTACTTGTAGATATTTTTCTAGTTCGACCAAAACGGCTGCAACTCAGTCCGTTCTCAACCTAAGATCATAGTTAGTCCAAAACTCTGCATGCAGGGTGAACTTATGTATCTTATTTAAATGAATTCTAGGTCTTAAACTATTTATAGTAAAATGACTGATGTCAGTCTTTAGTTTAAATAATAGTGTGAATATGAATACAATTGTCCTCTGCCTCTTATGTGGAATGGTGTACAGAAGAAATGATTGGTTAGAATTTACAGCAGATGTTGTGTTATTGTACACCAGTATATCTATGGTATATCTTTTTATATGAATATATATAGTATATATATTGTAAATATGTAGTGCCTTGCAGAAGTATCCTGCCCCCTTAAAAAATTTGAAACCTTTTGCCACATTTCTGTCTTCAAACAAATATATATTTTAATTTTTGGTGAACAATCAACAAGTGGGACACAATCATGAAGTGTAATGAAATTTAGAGGCTGTGTCAAACTTAAAAAATAAAAGAGAAAAGTTGGGCGTGCAATATTATTCGGCCACCTTGCATTGATACTTTGTAGTGCCGCCTCTTGCAGTATTTACAGCTGTAAATCTATTGGGGTATGTCTCTATCAGCTTTGCACCTCAAGAGAATGACATTTTTGTCCATTCCTCCTTGAGAAACAGCTAGAGCTCAGTGAGGTTGGATGTAGATTGTTTGTGAACAGCAGTGTTCAGGTCTTTCCACAGATTATCAATGAATTCAGGTATGGAATTTCACTTGGCCATTCTAACACCTGGACACATTTATTTGTGAACCATTCCATTGTAGATTTGACCTTATGTTTTTGATCATTGTCTTGATGGAGGATAAAACTCGATCACAGTCTCAGGTCTCTTGAAGACTCAAACAGGTTTTATTCCTTAATGTTCCAGTATTTGGCACCATCCATCTTTCCATCAATTCTGAGCATCTTCCATGCCCATGCTTAAGAAAAGCAGGCCCAAACCATGATGCTGCCACTACCATGTTTAACAGTGGATGGTGTGTTCAGGGTGATGAGCTGTGTTGCTTTAAAGCCAAACTGATAGTTTTGAATTGTGGACAAACAGTTCTGATTTTGGATGCAGGTGACCAGAGCAACATCTTCCACATGCTTGGTGTGTCTCCCTGGTGACTTGTGACAAACTTGAAACATTTTCTTAAGGATATCTTTGAGAAATAGCTTTCTTCTTGACACTCTTCAATAAAGGCCAGATTTGTGCTGTGTACGACTGATAGCTGTCATATGGACAGACTCTCCCAGGCAACTCTTTTGTTTTTTTACATATTACAGTACACTAACATGTTTCATTGCTGCATATTATTTCAAATTAGCAATTTATCATTGTTTATTAAACTCTGAAAGCTGTGTTATGTTACTTTGTTTATATTCTCTCCTAAAATGCGGTTAGATGTGCCTTTTTGTATATTTTTAACTATTGAACTGTCCCATTCTGCTCAGGATTCTTCTCAGAGTGCGCATACTGATGATGATGTCATCCACAGTGCGAAGCATCATCAGTATCTCTCCATGTTTTAGACCAAGCATGACGTAAAACTTGATGAAATTCTGTAAATTAGCCATTGTTAGCATGCAGGCAAAAACAAGCATATGGGCGAACTTGCATTATGGGTAATGGTGCTGATACCATGTGGATGGACATCTATACTTATCACGTAATAACATGATACGTATCACATAATAACGTGATACGTATCACATAATAACGTGATACGTATCACGTAATGACGTGATAATATCACGTTATTACGTGATACGTATCACGTTATTACATATCACGTAATAACGTGATATGTATCACGTAATAACGTGATATTATCACGTGATACGTATCACGTAATAACGTGATACGTATCACGTAATAACGTGATACGTATCACGTAATAACGTGATACGTATCACGTTATTACGTGATAAGCCCCAAAAAATATTTTCACCTGGTGGCAGCACTACGCTTCCGTAGTTTGCTGAAGTGAGAGGACAACTTTCTTTGTGTCCCACTCAACACGTTTTCATTGTTTTAACACAAATTCCTGCTAAAATAAAAGAAGTCATCCAGTACATGTAACTGAAGTTGGTTTGATTCAAGACGACAACAATGATAGGCTGTAAAAAAAAAACTAATAAAAAAAACTAATAATAATAATAATAATAAAAATGTTTAAAAGAGTATTAAATCTGAAATGTGACACAATCTTTTAGTTTGTACAACATACTGTTGAACTTTACACCTTCTTATATTCCAACAAACCTCTGGAAATGACATGAAAATAGTTTGAAGTATAAAACTGAGAGCACAGTTTGAGTTTGAACAGGACCTCACCTACAGCTGTTGGTACTAAAGACTTTTGTTAAAAACTATTGTTGACATTGTTGACTGTATTTAAATGATTTTATAAAACTTTTATTGACAGAGTATTTTTCTTATAGAAAGATTTAGAGCTCTATATTTTTCTGTTTTTGTTAAATAGCTTAATTTGCTAAATAAATTGAAAAAATAAATTAGTTTGCCCTTCTGAAACTTAGCTAACGGTCACGGCTACTTTGAACGTCACGGGCTCAGATGGTTTCAGATGCATTGTGGGAAATGTAGGCCACGCTTGATGAAGCGATAAGTTTAATAAAACATCAAATATCGAAGGTCTGGTGTCCAAATTTAAGTTAACTCAAATTATAACTGAACAGCACATGCTTCTTTACTTAAAGACCAATTTATTCACATGTTATTATTCACATGACTCATGGCATATCAATAAAAACATTGTTTCTTTACAATCCTTGCCTGAAGAGCCCTTTTATTGTAGCTACATATTTATTTATTCTTACATATTTAGCTTTTCCTGTGCTTTCCAAGTCTGTGTGTTAATTTCACAGCAAGCTTTTCAGGGCCTTGGACTATATCCTGAAGCTCTTAAATTATTTCAAAGTGTAAACAGGAAGAAGAAATTAATAAATATCTGTTTGCAATATTATTATTTTTGCTTTTGAAGCCACTATCAATCTTAAAGAAACACTAGTTTTTTTTGTCTGCGGTTTTTAAGATTTAAAAATTGTCATGGTAAGTAATCAGATTTACAACCAGTTTGTTTTTCTGTCTTTATTTCCACCCATCAAATCACGCTGCTTTCACTCTCTCAACTCTTTAGTAGCATTTATGTTTAATCAAGATATAAATATACCAATATGCTTGTCAGCTGTTGTCTTTAAAGTAAGAGTTTGGACATTTTCGTGTGGAGTTCTGTGGTAAGTCCATGAACAGTTAATATTAATGGTATGTATCTTATCTGTTGTAGATAAATCTTTGAACATTCTCAGACTGGAGAAATATTTTAATTCCTAACTGGATGCAATAATTATTATTCTGAGCCACTTCTCAGTCTCAAATGTTTCATCAAAATACATTCGTGTTTCAAAGGCCCATAAAATAGTGTTTGCATAAAAACTTGAAGATAGATGTTTTGTGATTTTAAAAAAAATGATTTGACAAAGTAATAACAGTTCGTCTAAGTGGACCTGCTCAAAAGGTGTACTGTATTTTAAAACCTAAAACAGGCCCAATAAATCTATTTGATAAATCTTTGTTGTTTTGCATTATGATTATGACAGAAAATCTGTATTTTCCTGCTGAAAGTTTCCCAAGTTGCCAGAAATGCTACAGCTAGATGCTGCTGCCAGTTTGGGCTTTCTAAGAGTTTAAAACGATGAAAGCTTAGATTTTTCTGAAAATGACAATATCACGTGAAATTTAACAGTATTTGTTTTAAATATTATCAGAATATAGTTGCTTTAAGACCACAACAATCTACTTTGGTATTTTTACTGCTCTGACTAGCCATTAGCTTATTAATCTGACTCAAATGAAGCTCTATTTTTCCCAAATTGTGGTAATTAGAACCACTATCTGCAACAGGTAAGATACTTACAACTCCCAAACACAAACTGCTCTTGACCATTCTAATAAATTACAAGCACAATCATCTACAGTATATAAGAAGCACACTAAATATTTAGTATATGTGTCCTGTACATACTGCAGAATGAGTATTCTGTCAAAAAGTTCAAATATTCAAACAAAACAAAAATGTACAGGTCCAACGCTGACATCAAAGTGCTGAAGGTTTTTTTCTTTTTGTTTAATAAAACATAACAATCCACATTTTTGTCACAATCCTATATTACAGCACAGGCCTACCCTAGAACATCAGGAACCACTGGTTAGCACGACAGTCAAAGCGACTACATTGGGAAGTCTCCCTGTAAGAAAGTAGTTTGTATTGGAACAACAAAATGTGTTCCTCTTCAAAAACTCTTGGTCTGAATGAGACTCAGGTTCCAGGTTTCCAGCCGGATTCCCTCGGTTCCTGTTAAGGCGTCGTTCAGAGCTGCAGGACTGCTGGATCCAGAGCCAGAGATGAATGTGATCCCTCTCAACATCACGTGATCATGTGAAGAAAACACTCTGATCTACAGTTGTGTCTTTAGCAAACCATTTAGAAAACAGCATGTTTGCATGTGGGGGGTGGGGGTCTGGATCAGTTAAGGTGCTCACAGACAGGTCCAGGACCACGTCTCTTGTTCTTCAAAACTATTCTTCAAGTCCTGCTTCAAGGAGAGTCAGGCCCATTACATGTATGCTGTTGTCTTCAGTTTGGGTAGCAACATGTGCCTGCTCCTCACTCACAGAGACTGAGAACAGAAAACACGTTCTTAGAAAACGACAGCCTCCTCTTTCAAACACACACACACACACACACACACACACAGGTTTGTTTTACTATCTTTGTGGGGCCATTGCATTGACTTCCATTCATTTTTCATTCATTTCTATAGCCTAACCCTGACCTTTACCCTAAACCTAACCATTACCAATGCATACCTAAACCTAACCTTAACACATCCTCAATTCACACCTTAGTCCTAAACCTAACCCCTAACCCACCAACGGGACTTCTTCTTATGGGGCCCGGGCTTTGGGCCCCATAAGAACCAGTTGGGCCTCACAATTTGGTAAAACTCAGAAAACTGGGCCTTACAACGTAGCATAAACAAGGACACACACACACACACACACGCACACACACACACACACACACACTGGCTACGTGCTGCTGTTCCTCTTTCCCACTCCAGCATGCAGACAGGTTTATTGAGTTGCACACACAGAGTGGAGCAGTCCAGTCACACCAGTGTCTCAGTATCATCATCATCATCATCATCATCAAGCAAACAGGAAGTAACACGCTGCTTTACTACACACCAACGAGTGTAACAGCTCAGTTTGGACAAAGCCTTATAAAAGTGATGAATCAGAGCAGACAGTGGTTTGATATTTTAAAGAGGGCATCTTAAACTTGTTTTTGTACAGGATACTACAGTACTTGATCCAGAATGGACTGTGCTGGAAGTCTTTGTCAGCAGAGGACTAGGTAGAAGTACACAAAGCCTGATACACAAGGTATTTATGGGGAACATGGGGTACATACTCAGAACGTGTAAGGTATGTATGTACTGGGTACATATCTGGTACTTACAGGACATGTACCTGGTACATAAGGGGTACACTGCAAGTACAAACATGCTACTTAAGGGGTACATGGTGGGCATGTACCTGGTACTTTCAGGGTACATTCACAATACTTAAAGGGTGTGTGGTTAACAGGGTATGTATGTGATAAATATGTGGTATTTATCACATACATACATGGTAGATAGCATACGCATGCATTATAGTACTCCACTAAGTGTCCCCCCACACATTCTCTCATTGTTGGACCCTGAACCGGCTGGAGCCAGTTGACAGGAGCTCCATGGTGTGTTGTTGGGACCAGAGTCTACGCACACAGGAAGTGGGGTTGAAGCCCCGCCTACCCCTCAGCACACCATCATGGTGAGCTTTCTATTAAGCATAAAATAACTCATTTCAAGTAAACATTAGGAAAATGAATTTCAGAACCTACAGCAGCAGAAGACCTGTCAATCAACAAGTCAGTGCCACTCAAAGATCCTCAGTGTTTCATTTGACTGTTTGTTTACGAGGAGGTCATCCTGTAACACCTCTGGCTTCAACTCCCACATCCCCGTGTGGACTCTAGTACTTTATTACATGCCTATGGACCAATGGGTGGGGGTCCTCCACTCCAAACCCAAGTACTGGTACTTGCCCTGTAAGTACCAGGTACATTTCTCATAGTGCGCACAGTGCACATCAGGTACATACCCAGAAACCTGGTAAGTGCTCAGTATTATAAACTGCTACGAAAAGCCAGTGAGTGCTTCCTTCTTTTTGTAAGTGATCATAAAACCTCCATATTCCTTGCAGTTGCATCCATCTCAAATGAGACAACTTGTAAAAGCATGCCAGAGTACACACACACACACACACACACACACACACACTTCACATGGTGCTTTTGAAATACCTCAGTCCACGCATTACTCACAGGCATGGACCGATAACTGGTCTTAAGGTCTCCCACGGTCCACAGTGTCAAAACCACAAAGCTCTGTCCACGTCACATTCATACACGTTAAACGTCTACCAACATATTTTGTTCATTTTTTTAATATCTCGGCCCCCTCATCACTGGACATGTTGCTTTGAGCCATAAGTCAGCCTTTAATTAAATCTGTAAATTCAAATGAAAATAACTTGAAATAAATATAACATTATACCATAATATCATTCATAGAATCATTATGAGGCAATATTTGATATTTATGAGGCTGCAGGAGGAATAGTTTTTGTAATTTTTAAGTAAAAGCAAAATATTGTGTTTTTAAATGAACACTGTGGATCAGTGGTGTATTTGCTCACAGTCTCATACCGGCCCATGCCTCATCACCATGACTTGTAGGAGCTCAGCCACAACATAAAAGAAGCAGCAAGAGGAGAACACGAGCCGAGTCATTCCATCACACGAACACATTTCTAAATTCTCATTAGCTTCCTGAAAACAACGGCTCTTGACGGGTGTAGCTCACAGAGCAGACGTGGGAGCGCCCTGTGACGAGGCGCCCTTCAGTAAGGCACTCAAACCTCTGGCTTCTCCAAGGAGCGGCTCACTGAACACTTTGTAACAGCACCGTGTCACGCAGAACAAATCCAAGTGTAAACTCCTTACTGGATGAATAAAGTTCTGAAAGTTAAATAAATAAATAAATATGTTAAAGACAGATATGTTACATCTTCATGCTCCACCTGTACTTTTAGGTCCATCTAACACACACACAAACACACACACGTGTGTGTGTGGGGGCAGAAGTTTGAAAAGAAAGAGAGCCTTAATGCTACGGTAGTACCATGTCCGACCTGTGTGTGGCGCTGTCTGACCAAACAGGAACAGAACAGAGAAGAAAACACGACACACCAGTCTGACCAGTCAAAGTTTAAAAGTACAGACTGAAGCAGTTCACACTTCCTCTGAGATTATAAAGTCAAATAAATAAATGGTGACGTGTTGCAGTGATCACAGGTGTGATTACTTTGAATGTAAAACGATCAAAGTTAAAGAGTGAGCTTTAGCAGGACACTGGTTTGGTTTCTGCTGCACACTCCTCGTCTTCATCATCTATTGCTCAAGGACAGAGTCTTCATGGTAGAGCCCAAAGTATGAGTTACTTAATCCTCTGGACATGTTTGTTTGCTGTGGTGTCCTTTAGCTCCGCCCTCAGCTCCTCTGTCCTGGGTCGGCAAATCCACTGGTCCTTCCGTTCAGACCAGCGTGGGCGTGGCTTATGGACGGGGACGACTGGCTCTTTCGAAGGTGACACTCCCAGCCGTCCAAGATCAGACCACCGAGCACGCTGGCCTCAATCTTCTCAAGGTCGTCCGTCTGGGCACAGACTTTAGTCTGCAGGAGGCTGATGTACGTCTCGTAGCGAGTCTTCTGCTCAAAGACAGCACAGGAAGGAGAGGGGCGTTCAGACACAAGGACCAGAGGAGGAACAGCTAAATAAAGATGTCAAATCTCACTGATTCACACAATTATGAAACTCATTCAAATCATCGACGTGATTGTTAGTCTCTCCTGTTTGCTTCACAGGAAGAGCCAGACGAAGAAGAAGCCTGCACCTCGTATGTGAGGTAGTGCTCTTTAAGCCGGTGCTCCTCCCACTCACGGCCTTTTGGCTCGGCAGAGGGCGGATGTTTCCTGTGCTCCTCCAGCTCCACACTCGTCTGCTTCAGCTTGCTCTCATGGCTCAGCAGCTGCGCCTCCTGCACCAATCACAGAGCAGCAAAACACACAACGTCTCAAGAGCAGCCACTAAGAAGCGAGCGGAGACAAATTTGATATGTATGGATCACTGAACAAAACATGCCAAATGTATTGATATGATCCTCACCAGGTATTGATTGTTGAATAGAAAATGGTGTGTAATGTTTCTTTTAAACTAAATACTGTATAAAGAAGGAGTGTGTGTGTGTGTGTGTCCTTGTTTATGTTACTTTGTGAGGCCCATTTTTCTGAGTTATACCAAATTGGGAGGACCAACTGCTTTTTATGGGGTCCAAAGCCCGGGCCCCATAAGAAGAAGTCCCGTTGGTGGGTTAGGGGTTAGGTTTAGGACTAAGGTGTGAATTGAGGATGTGTTAAGTTTAGGGTAAGGTATGCATTGGTAATGGTTAGGTTTAGGGTAAAGGTCAGGGTTAGGCTATAGAAATGAATGAAAAATGAATGGAAGTCAACGCAATGGCCCCACAAAGATAGAAAAACAAACCTGTGTGTGTGTGTGTGTGTGTGTGTGTGGTGCTGACCTGGTTGAGTCTCGTGGACGAGGACGGCAGGATGGGGCGACAGAATTTCTTCATGGAGCCGATGGCGGCAGGAAAGGCCGGAGCAGAGAACAGCGCCGCCACCAGGTTTATCCTGAAGATCCAAGACAACATCTCCTCCTCGCTCCTGAACACACATTTACATGTCGAGTACACTCAAGACAAATGTTGGTAAGAAAATACATTTGTTCTCATTCACAACATGCAGTGGAAAGCTAATAAAACACTCAGTTTATGAAAATAGGTGACAGAATTCAGAAAATTTTAGGTTTAAACTCATAAAATAAGATAAAAACATGCTAAATTAAAAAAAATAAACCCAATTTATTGACAATCAAACTTGATTTAACAACTTAAAATCAAACTGTAACGGACTCTTCTGCACAAGACTTTTATAATACAACAGCAAAAATCTAGATATGACATAATTGATCATTTATAAAGCACGCAGTCACTTTTATTTATAGTTATGTACATTTACCAGTGTTTTACCGCACTAGTTAGCTTTGGTACAAAAATGTGTTGTGAGCAGCCGTTTCCTGTACGATGGTCTTTGAAATGTACTCACGGGGCCTGCAGCAGGAAGACTCTCCAGTCAGAAGTTTTGAGCTTCAGCACGTTGACTCGTTTGCTGTAATCTGTGGCACACGTGGCTAAAGCGTGATGAATCCGTACTGCGTTCTTCAGGTCCACCTCTGAAATGTCGCAGTCTGGCTTGTACTCATCCTGGGCAAGTCAAGAGGGAAACACAGCATTAGAAATGGGTGGATGTATGAAGATTGTTTCAAAAGCCAGTTTAAAACCACAATAGCTGACCAAAGGGATGTACAATAAATCCACCAAGCAATAACTCCAAAAAACATTGTTAACTTAAATGCATCACATCTGAATAAAAACTGACAAACATGAAATATAAAAACAAAAGAAATGACAAAAATTACTTAAAATGGCAAACAATTACGTGCAATGGAAAGTGAAAAAGTGTCAAGCAGAGTTTTAAATGAGTCTACGTGTCATTACTGGACAATGGAGCTTAGAAATACTGTTAAAACAATTAACCTCTGAGTCCATCTCTTTATCAGAGCTTTTATCAAAGAGTTCAAACTGAATGATGACTGCTTTAACTGCTCAACATGCTAAGTTTGTAGAGGTGTGTGGAGGACCATAAAATAATCATTTCAGATTTATTATTATTTAACACTGAAATCATTCAATATAACACCTGTTTAATTCAGTTAGATTAAATAAAAAGTAACTTGGTTGGTACAGATGTTCATTTATATAGTGATATAAACTGTATTTAGACATAATTGTGAATCATCTGCATAACCATGAAATTAAAAATCTGCAGAGGACATGGTCCAGTAAAAGCATGCACAATGTGGAAACATTTGACTCCATGGTGGATCCTTGGGAACACCACAAGCTGAAGAGAATGAAAAAAAATATTTTATAACAGAGAAATATGTGCCTGATAAAGAGATCTGAACAACTCAAGTAAAAATACCATGAATCTCAACGTAGTCTCAAAATATTTTAAATTATTATGTAGTAAACTGTATTAAACACTGTGCTGAGACCCACCTGAAAGAAAATAGAGCTTTTATCAGCATCTAATAACAGGAGCAGGTCACTACAGATTGTATTAAAGCTGATTCTGCTCTAATGGACCAGGACATACATTCTTTAACTAATTTTCCATTTTACAGCAAAGAGTAACACATTTATTTACTTAGTTTCTAACCATGAGAATAATGCTCTTCTTGGAATCAGGTTCAGATGCAGCTCAGGGAGGACATGAGGTCAGTGCAACTTCTCAACCAGCAGAGGGAGACAAACACAGTAAGGACAGCATCCCTTTTCAGCAACGCATTTTTTTTTCTATTCGAGTCCTTCT
>JBBPBX010024330.1:0-14103 GCA_038048925.1 Garcialebias charrua | reverse complement strand
GCATCCACCGCTGCTGTCACTGCTGTGGCGGATATGTTTCTATGGCAACAGAGCGGAGGATGAGATGTGGTACCTTCTGGAGATATAAAATCATCCCCTTCAAGACTGCGTAGAACTTCTTCCACCCTCGGCGACCCCTTGGGGCTGAAAGAGAAACAGATAAAGAAATGTATTTGGTCCAAGTAAGACAAAGAAGAATAAAAATGTACAAGAATGCGTCTCTTGGTGTTTGCGCTTGCGTATGTGCGCTCACTGCGTTTGCCATCCATGTCGGCGTGGCTCTTACGGGTCAGCACTCCATGTTTGTAGGTGACCGCGTTTAACAGAATGGGAATGGCGATGAAAGGGTTACTGCCGTCTGTTACCCTGGCAACACGCTTACACCCGCCCTCACACTGTTCCTCCACTAATTCTGACAGACTCTTCCTGAGCTCCTCCTCCTCACTGCGCACACACAAATACCCATTCAGATAATCCTGAGGAGCGTGTATTCAAGTGTACTTACTTCTGTAAAACTCACATAGTCCAAATACTTTTCCCTTTGCCGAGAATAAAAGACATACTCACACTGCCCACTGGAGCTTTTCGTTTTTGATCGAGTTATACAAGACCTAAAGGGGAGGAAAAGGCACAAAATATCATTTAGTTTTTGTCTCATAAATAAATGAATTGATTTGTATCTGTGAGTTTTATGGTACCTTCAATAAATCTTTGGGAAAGTCTTTGCCGTTGTTGAGGCCATCAAGATTACTGATAAACTGCTGGCAAGACATTTTCTTCCCAATATTCTGAGGAGCAGAAAATAATAAATCAGTTCAGAATTATTATTGTTTTTTGTGAAGCTGAGAAGATAAACTGTTTTGTCTTCATCAGCTTTAGATCTTTGCACAGAAATGTATATAAAAAACTTGTCCAGAGGACCAGACTTAGCTTTTTTAGATTTTTCTACCTGGATTATTGAGCATGCATCAGGGTGTATATATAAAACAGTTTCATCAGATCAGTGAATGCAGTTTTTAAAGTGTCCACTGGATGGAGACATGACGCTGCAGGAGGTTTAACAAAATATTTCTAATTTATTATAGATTTTAAAGTTTAACACTTTTTTATTGTTAACTGGGATTAATTATGTTACATCTTTAGAGAAAATAAACAACTATTATTTACTACTATTTACAGTTTGAGTCTCACTCAAACTGATAACCTGAAAATAGAGATAAAAATAAAACTGATAATGAATTTGTTTTAGTTCATATTTTCTTTCAGGTGAAATAAGACAAGACTACACAATTGTACTTATTTATTCATTTTTATATAAAAACATGTACTGTATAAAGAATTTTAGGCTTTGCTTACTGCTCATACCCATAAAAAGGTAAATGTGTTCTATTTCATCCCTCCTGACCGCCAGGGGGCGGTACTGAAAGCACTGAATGTTCCCTTGTGCATACGCTCACATGTGTGACAGAGATGACCAATCAGAGGTTAGATAGCCTGGCGTCATTCGCAGCTCTGCTCCTTTTTCTTCTCGCGTGCGTTCGATCCAGGGCTTCAGCCCTTTGGATATTTTCATCGTCGTCAGAGACCCGACTTCCCACTGGCTGGAGCAGCGTGTTCGCCCTCCGAGGGCCCGCAGCGGTTTAGATTTCGTTAAAGGTATTTCTCCTGTTCGTTGGGGTCTACTGCGGCTTTTCGCCCTTCACCAACTACAGCGTTTGACTACAGTGTGTGATTTGATACTGGTGAGTAGTCTTTTGCTTATTTTGCGGTGGCATCCACCTGCGGAGGTGGCTACCGCGTGTGTGAGATTCAACACGTTAGCAGTCTTACTTGTTTTGCCTTTGTTAGCGGCTCCGTCTACGTTGTGAGGCGACTATTGTGTGAGACTCAAAACGTGAATAGTCTTACTTCTGTTTGCCTTGGTTGCGGCGCCGTCCGCTTTTTGAGGGGACTGCCATGTGTGAGATTCAACACGTTAGCAGTCTTACTTGTTTTGCCTTTGTTAGCGGCTCCGTCTACGTTGTGAGGCGACTATTGTGTGAGACTCAAAACGTGAATAGTCTTACTTCTGTTTGCCTTGGTTGCGGCGCCATCCGCTTTGTGACGCAACTACCATGTGAGATTCGACACGAGTAGTCTTTACTTTTGACCATGGCTAGCGGTGCCATCCGCTCTGTGGATAGGGCTATCGCGTGTGGGAGATTCAACACGTTAGTAGTGTTACATCTATTTTGTCTTGGTAGTGGTGCCATCCACTCTGTGGAGGCTTCCAACTGCATGGTCGAGTTGGATTGTGCTCTGAGGTTTATTTATGTAGCCAGCTGCGTTCTGGTCTTGTTTTCTAAGTTGTAAGAGTGAGCGTTCACACACCCTCCTGTCAATTTTTTTTAACCAGTCTCATATACAGTTGGGACTGGCTAGCGGTGCTAGCCTCACTGAGTTTTGGCCTTGTTTTCTATTGGTGAAGGTTAGCGTTGTGCTCCCTCTCCCAAATCATTTTTGCCAGCCTTATTAAAGGTTGGACTGAGCTAGCGGTGTTAGCCTCTCTCAGTTTGGCCTTGTTTTCTATCGGTGAGGCTAGCATTGTGCACCCTCTCCCATATAATTTTTTTACCAGCATCATGATGGTGTAGTGGACCTAACCTTTGTCTAACTGAGATGCGAGAATACACCTTCGTCTCTTTGAACTGTTCCAGTGACACCTTTAACTGATTTTCTCAGTAAAACCGACATTAACACAGTTTATTCCATTTAGTTGGAGTCTAAGAACATAATCTCTCACAAATACACAATTTCTACTCTTTTAATTGTGTTCTAATACAAATTTAATCAAAGCATCACCTGTGTTATTCATATGAGCAGTGTTGTACGTTACAATATGTTTTATTATCACATTTGTTATATGCTGGTTTATTTTGCAGTAAAATTGTGCTAAAACCGTGTGATAGTTTAAACTATGTGTCAGACTGAACTTTCAGTTTTGTTTGGAAGTTAGAAAAGTAATCTTATAACTGGCTCCTCAGTTCTAGACACTTTCTCTAAACAATTCTCTTTGTTTTTCTAAACAGACTCTCTGTTAACCTTGACTTTCTAAGTCTCACTTTTCACTCCTCCTCCTGGTCCACGAACCAATCAGGAGACTGAGTTTCTGATCTCAACGCTTTTAGAAAAAGTGTTTGCTTCCGTGAACGCTTCAGTTGGAATGGACAGTAAGAGCTGTCATGTTCGCTCTCTTTAAGCTAGATAAACTGCAGTCACGATTCAAAGACTGGTTTATCAGCTGAGAATTTTAATTCTTCCAATGGAGGGATGGAAAAGGAAGGAGGGAGGGGCACGTCCATGCCTGAAGAAGGCACTTCCAGGGATGGACTCCTCTGGTTGTGGGACCTCCAGCTGCAGTTGTCTCAGGGCCATGCACATGACGTCCTACATCGAGTCGTCACCTGACCCACTATCTGTGGTCCGGGGCGAAGAAAATGAGAGAAAAATGTTTATAAATTAAACATAAATTCAACAGAGCTAAAAAGCTTCAAGTTCTTCATGAACTTTCTTTGAGGAACGCTTTATTTTGAAACTAACCAGGAAGTGCCACGACTTCTGCCGGAGAAAGCAGAGTTGCTGATTGTTTACTGGAACGTGCAATGAGTCGAGCTGGTTTTCGTATGGAAGAGTGTCAGTCTGGTTAAACTCAAAATAGATTTCTTCCTCCTCACTCTTAAAGTGCGACTAAACCCAAAATTAACTTTTTTTAGCTGATAAACTCCCTAGAATGTGTTTAAAATGTTATCTAGCACTATGGCTGTGTTTATTCTCACATAATTGTGCATATCTGTGTAAATTGGCAATATTTGGCAATATTTGGTCTAAAAATGTGTTTACGGTAGTTCTATGGGTTGAACTGGTGGATTACACCTTAATTTTCTTATTTGTGCAAACGCTCATGTGTGACATGTCTGCTCATGTGTGATGTCACACAGGTGGTTCAAGCAGAGCCAATCCCCTGCAGAGATGAGAAGTGCATACCTTATATGGAAGTGCTGCATTTCACTCCTGACAAGCGGTTTTATTTTTATTTTCATTTTCATTGTTTTAGGCCTTTGGTTTTGGATGGAATGGGTGGAATAGATAAATACATCTACATGTTTATTCTTTGTTGTTGCTTGGTGTATGTTGTTGGCTAGAGGTTTAATTTGTTTTAGGTTGTTGCAGGTGGAGGCGTGAACAAAAGCACAACTCTACCTCCACCCTTCCTTGTCTCTCGACACGCCCATTTTCAGGGAGATTTTGGAAGGAGGAGTTACCGTCTCAACCTGGGTTTAGTCTCACTTTAAACTCCTCTTTTCCTCCTTCCCTTATCTCATTTTAAGCTGGTAACTAAACTTTAAGAAATAAGAACCTTCAGAGATTAAAGTAATATGTCATCTTAATTACTATGTTTCTGTTGTCCAATTAATCTGCTGACGATTTTAATTAGCAAGAAATTGAAATCAGTCAATCAAGTGTAATGATGTTAATTTTAGTTGATTTTATTTTTTAAAATAAAAGGCAGTGTCTCTGGCATGCCAAACTATAATTAACGTTTCCATTGTCACTTTATGGTTTTCTGGTTTATTGTCCATCACAAATGATCACAGAAGTGTTATGATAAATCCTGAAAAGAAATAGAATCTGTGAATTACTATTCAACCTGAATAAGTAATTAATTAATGTAAAGTGTGTCAGTTAATACTGACCTAATATCCTACAACGGTTAGACTGAGTTAGGATTACTAGTTCTGACCTTGTTTTAATTGGTGAAGGCGAGCGTTCGCACCCCCTCCCCCAATAATTTTTGCAAACATCACAACACTTAGGCTGAGTTAGGATTACTAGTTCTGACCTTGTTTTAATTGGTGAAGGCAAGAGTTCACACCTCCTCCCCCCCCATCTCCCAATCATTCTCACTGGCATCATAACGCTTAGGCTGAACTAGGATTACTAGTTCTGACCTTGTTTTAATTGGTGAAGGCAAGCGTTAGCGTCCCCTTTCCCTATTATTCTCACCAGCATAACGGTTTGGCTGAGCTTACTATTTCTGACCTTGTTTTAATTGGTGAAGGCAAGCGTGCACACCCCCTCTCCCAATTCTCGGCCTATCCTTTTGTCCTTGTGTCTTGTTTTGTATCCTGGACATTGCTGATGGTGCCAGCCCCTTTGCTGAATTGCAATTTTTTTTACTAAGTAGGAGCATGGACGGCTCTCACTGCTGCATGGGTTGTGGGGCTGTGCTCCAGGCAGATGATGGTCACGACCTGTGCCCTGCTTGCCTTGGACATGGCCACCTATGGAGGCCCTGTCAGAGAACCCCTGTATGAACTGCAGCTTCCTGCCTCGTGCTATGAAGGTGGCTCGACCGGCCCAGTTTCGCCCCGAGCTCGGCAGTGAACTCCTGCTTTCTGGGCAGGAGGCCCCACTTGGGCACTCAAAGCTGAGGCCACAAGCTCTGTGGCCCCTCCTAGAAAGAGGCAAGCCAAGTCTGGTCAAGGTCTCTCCACGAGAGTGGAGAAGCTGTCTGCAGAATTGGCGGAGATGAAGTCCCTTTATCAGGCATGCCAACTGGGGGCCGAGCCAGGGGCAGCGACCAGACTCTCCTCCCCACCCGTGCATGAGCTGGCTGCAGAGGAGGATGTGTTATCCTTGGCTGCCTCTGCCTCTCACTTTCTAGGTGAGGATGAGGAGCAGTCATCTCAAGTCTCAGAGAGTGGGTCATTTTCTTCGCCCCGGACCACAGATAGTGGGTCAGGTGACGACTCGATGTAGGACGTCATGTGCATGGCCCTGAGACAACTGCAGCTGGAGGTCCCACAACCAGAGGAGTCCATCCCTGGAAGTGCCTTCTTCAGGCATGGACGTGCCCCTCCCTCCTTCCTTTTCCATCCCTCCATTGGAAGAGTACCTGAGGGAGTTGCATAGTTGTTGGCGGGACCTAAAACTCTTTGTGCGCCTCTCGGCGAACGGCCGAGCATTGGTGGCCATGCATGAGCCGGCTACGGCGGGCCTGGATTGCATGCTGGCGATCAAGCATGCTGTTTCCTCGCTCATCGTGTCACCAGAGTAGGCTCTGCGCAGGGAGGTTTGGTGCCCACAACCTCAGTGTAGTGTCACGGATGAGTTCTTCTGCAGAGCTTATCAAGCCGGAGTGCGTGATGGCCGCCTCGGCAATTCTATGGTACACCTCATGTTTGCTCTTTCCGCATTCCTTCAGAGCACTAGAGGTGCGACAGCGGCAATGGGCTTTATGCCTGGTCCTCACTAAACGCATCAAAAAGCTCCCAACGCACCGTGTTTGCTGCTTGTCAACAGATGTCTGTTTCCACTGCAGACGCGCAGTGGGAGCAACGTGTGGCTCCCTTCCCGGTCAGATAGTATTGTTTTTATGTACACTGGGCAGATAAAATCAGCTTCACGTCAGCCTCTCTACTTCCGCTCTCGGCAGGGACTGGTCGCATTTCCTTTTGCTCCTACATCTCCCTGCATTCCCTCCCCCGCTTCTGCATTTGTCTCGTCTATAACTCTTCAGCGCTCGCTCGAACCAATTTGGAATGGAATTATGTGCGTGGACTGTCTTCTGGGCTATTTCACTTATCGATTCTATCGACAACAAAAATTTCTGCGAAGCGCTCCGGCCGGGGAGAGCCAGGGCGCCCTATCGACATGCAGGCGGTGAGCTGCATTATGGACTCTATGAGCAGGCTAATGCAACTGTCCGCTCTTTCTGTCGGGGACGTGGAATCTCTGTGTTTTATTGGGACACCGGAGGCTCATGCCACTGAAGGGCTGAGGGGGACCGCGGCGATTGGCGTGCTGACGAGGACCTCCGCTCAGCGAAAATGCTTTGATCCAGGCTATGAAGGACCTTCCCAGCTGTTTGTGCGGGCTGTGTCACACGGTGAGAGAAGCGGTGGCTGCCGCGGACCTGCAGTGTGAACTGTGGACTCGTTTACAGCGCTCGGATTCAAACAGAGCACATATGGAGGAATCTTTTAGCTCGGAACCTGACACGAATTCGGCGATTTGGACCCAGAAAACAGAACCTGGACTTAAAGACCGCAGTACAAAGAACACTGTGGGCTGACTGGAAAATAAAGCAACTTATCTAATCTGGCCTCTGGCCTTGGAACTGTTGAAGGCTACAAATCTTCTCCTAGACTGGGAGCTGAAGGAACCCGCTGCCTCCTACCCCTCCCCCAGAGGTTTCTGTGTGCATTCTTGGTTTGAGCCGAGCTCTGAGACCAGCGAACTGTTTCTTATCTAGAATTGTTACACACAGACTGTTCCCTCCCGCCTGCCGTCATAAATGCATCTTGTCCTGTAACTAAATGTGCTTATTTGATATGGTTTTTACTGATTCACGCGGTGTCTTGAAGACAAAACGTGATTCATCTTTTTTTAATATCAACGCTGTAAACCCCGTGTCTTATCCTGTTTTCCTGCTTTTGACCTTCATCTGGGGACAGATTGGGCCTGGCCGCGCTATGAGTTATGAGTGTTGATAAACATATAACGTGTTGATAAACATGTCATGCTTTGTTCAGCTGCAGCTTGTTTGCACTCATTCTATCTCCTGGATGTCTGAAACTACATATTTACGTTGTACCGATGAAAATTGATGCAATGTTAATAAACCTTCTTGATTCTTGATTCTTGATTCTTAACACTAGAGTGGGTTTTCTACGAGCCGAACTGCAGCTCCAAAAGTCTTTGTTGAGATTAAAACGTTTTTTTTTTTTATGTTTGGGGTGATGTACGCTCGAGTGGACAGCAGCAACTTTAAAAATGCCAGGTTTTCCTACCGGAGGCTGTTTTCGTCCACAGAAAGTCCCGTCGTCATGTTGCTGCTACGCTGCGAGCAACAGAAGCAAGCATATGCTGAATCCTTACCAAACGCTTTCGCGCAGCTGAAGCAGCCACTTTACATTGAAAGTCTATGTGGCCGCGCATCTTGGAGCGCCCGGCAGTCCCTTTTCACGCACGCGCGCAGCCAAGCAGCAGGAAGCAAGAATATTCTCGCTTCTGTTGCTCGCAACGTCGCAGCAACCAATCGGGAGAGACTCTGCTATTGTGATGACGCAACGACAACGGGACTTTCTGTGGACGAAAACAGTAGGAAAACCTGTCATTTTTAAAGTTGCTGCTGTCCACTCGAGCATACGATCACCCCAAACATAAAAAAAAAAAAACGTTTTAATCTCAACAAAGACTTTTGGAGCTGCAGTTCGGCTCGTAGAAAACCCACTCAAACAGTAATGAGGTTCACGTACAGCTGATTTTATCTGCCCAGTGTACATAAAAACAACACATATCTGACCGGGAAGGGAGCCACACGCTCCTCCCACTGCGCATCTGCAGACATGTTCGGTGGGGACAGACATCTGTTGACAAGCAGCAAACACAGAGCATTGGGAGCATTTTGATGCGTTTGGTGAGGATGAGGCATTATTCTTGCTTCTGCTGCTCGGCTGCGTGCGTGAAAAGGGACTGCCGGGTGCTGCTACGCTGCTTGAAATGCTGAAGACGCGCCGCGTCACGCCCCGCTGCTCCAAGATGCGCGGCCACATAGACTTTCAATGTAAAGTGGCTGCTTCGGCTGCGCGAAAAGCGTTTGGTGAGGATTCAGCATTAGCGATGCAGCGCTTCAGGCCTGATGCACTGATGACAAGGGAACTTGGGCGCGTGGTGTCCTTCTTGGTCCAGGCTCAATGACAGGTCTGGTTGGCGCAGTCAGCTCTGACTGAGCCATCTCGTAGAACTCTCTGTAATGTCCCGGTGGTGCCAGGGGAGTTATTTGGTTCAGCTGGCTTGGAAATGCTGGAAATGGACCATCCAGGCACGACGGACGAGGCAACAACTTTTGAGCCTTGGCCGGGCGATGCCCCCTCTACCTCCTAGGCATCTAAGATGCCCGTCAACTGATCCAAGTATTCGGCTGCCGCCTAGGAGTCATGATCGCACAAGGGGTCTTTACCCTCATGTGGGTCAGCAAAGACCCAACTGGGGTTTTGTAGGTCAGTCCACCAACTGGCTGTACAGGTTTGGACCAGGGACTCTGGTCGCTGCTCCCCCCATGGCCCTTAGGAGCCCTGGAGGGAGACGGTGATACCACCAGGCCGACTGTCAGAGATTTCTCCCACCAGCAGCTCAGTCACTGGGCTGCTCACACCGTGGACCCATGGGTGGTTGCCACTCTGACACATGGTTACCGGCTACTGTTCCGACGGCGACCTCACATCTCACGCCGGGTCAAGATGACTGTAGTCCCCGACCCTGTGAAAGCTAGAGAACTAGGCCAGGAGCTTTCGTCCTCCTGGCCAAGGGTGCAATCGAGGCAGTGGACCCTCTGCAACAACCCAGAGGCTATCACTCGACTTACTTCCTCAGGCAAGAGGATGGCGGTTTTTATCCCATTTTAGATCTGAGGGGACCTCAACCGGTACTTACGGGTGCTGCCCTCTAACATGCTCATGACAGCAGAGGTCCTGCAAGCTGTCACAAAGGGAGAATGGTTCACGTCTATTAGACCTGAAATATGCTTATTTTCATGTGCCTGTTGCGGCAAAGCATCGCTGCTTTCTCAGGTTTACCTATTGGGGGTCATCACTGGCAGCTCCGGGTACTCCCATTTGGGCTCTCTCTTTCCCCGAGGGTGTTCACTCAGTGCATGAAGGCAGCTCTCTCTCCTCTGCAGGCCTTCTGAGTGAAAGTTCTGCCGTACTCAGACGATTGGCTTTACTGCGCCCCGTCTCAGGCATGTGCCTTTTACGACACAACCCGCATGCTCGCTCAGGTGTCACAGTTTGACCTTAATGTCAACCTGGAGAAGAGCCGCCCGATCCTTTTCTAAACTAACACCTTTCTTGGGTGATTCTGGATTCACCCTCCATTAGAGCTTGCCCATCCGCTCAACGGTGGGCGGCATATTCCAGTTGGTCAGTCGGTTCAGGCTGGGCAAGCAGCTCCCCTACGTCATCTTCTGGTAGCTACTAGGCAAACTGCCATCAGTCACTCAGGTGGTGCCCTTATGCCTGCTGTCACTTTGCCCCTTACAGAGGTGGCTCAACAGCTTTCGCCTGAATGCCAGGCCGCACAGGCATCACAGGCTCGCAGTGACATGGTCAGGTCTTCAGGCCCTGACTCCACGGAAGGACGAAGATTATTCATCCAGGGGTGTCCCCATGCGAGTGGTAGTGTGCTACAGGGAAGTAGGCAAGACAGATGCCAGCTGCAAGGGATTGGGCACTGTGTGGCAACGCAGAGCAGTTCAGGGTCGCTGGGGTCAAGGACTGCTCCAACCGTATAAATGTGCTGGAGCTGCGTGTAGCGCAGAGGCACTCATGTACTTCCTGCCCCACCTGGAAGGGGGGCATGCTCTCATTGGTGTCTGATCACAATGAGGATCCAATCTCCTGTATAGTACCCACCATCTGGAGTTTCTCCAGTCTCTCCTTGGTAAGGGTTGCTCTCCTTCGATGCTTACAGTTTATGTAGCGGCAACATCATCTGATCACGCCGGGGGGAGCCATGATCTAGTCTCTCTTCTCTACGTGGTGCCCATAGGTCACACCCGCCGACTACACGAGCACCAGGTTGGCAGCTGCCCATGGTTCTCGAAGCTCTGTGCTACCCTCCATTCGAACCTCTACGCAGGTGAACCGTAGTTATATACAAAGTATGTAACTTTCGTTTTATTCACTGGAGTAATTTAACTGTGAAAACCCTGTAGTGTACTTTATAAAGTACTTAACTACAAAACCTGCAACAAAGTGTGTCTATTTAAGATAAGGTTGATAAAGTGTTTTTTCATAAAATAAATTGCATTTGACATCGCTTTATAATGTAGCTTTGTTTCATTTTTATTTCATTTCTTCTATTTCCTTTTCATTGTATTTGCTTTTTATACGATTGTCTATTGTTGTCTGTACAAGCTCTGTGTTCTTTGTTAAAACAGGTCTCTCTCATAAATAAGTTCTCGAGACTCAATGAAACTAACCTGTAGAAATAAAAGGTTGAATGAAAAATAAATCCTGTTCTCAACTCTTTTTTGTCTTTATTTATTTCAAACAACTATTTAAAGCAAAACAGATACTTATTTTATTGCTTCTGCTCACTGCTGAAGGTGAAAGTTCAATAATGTTTTGTGTTAGCAAAATGTCTCACCAGTGGACAGATCTGACTCCCTCAGACAGTACTGACTGGATGGACATCTACAGCAGATTCACTTTTAGAGTAAATTCAATTTAAGATGGCTGCCACAGCTAAGAGACCTTAGTAAATAAATAAAAAAAACTGTAACTCAGTCAGTTTTACAGATTTTCAGCTAAACTTTAGTGTGGCAGTAGCTGAGAGTTATCCCCAACATACACTCTGAGGGCCAAAATGTGAGAGCAAGCAATGTGGCATTAGACTGAGTTTGAGCACAATAACTAAACTCCATAATTTCTCTCCCTATGATGATCTTTGTTTAACACGCTGGCATACAAGGCTGTGTGATAAGAAATAATACAGTAATCTACTTTAGAGTCAGAGGATGATAAGTAAATGGGAAAAGGGTCAGTTGGTAAATATACTCACCACCTGCAGGGGCAGGACCAGGGGACCAGGGGACCAGTTATGGTTAGCAAGGAAAATATATGAAAAATAGGAAAATGAATTAAAAGAAAGAGAGGATATTAGTTATTAAATGGATGTCCATTAAAACTTGGAGTAGAGCAGTAGGGCCTAGGATAAGCAAAGCTTAGGACAGAGCTTCTACTTTAGAGTCAGAGTCAGAGAGTCAGAGAGTCTTTATTGTCATTTGCACCGCATGTGGTACATGTGATGAAAACGAGATTATGTACACGGGGTCCCAGTTACATCCAACAACAAATGCAAGAGAAAAACAGTAATAACATCTAGAATTAACTAAGAAAAACATCAACTAGTAATACACTAAGCCTAATATAGTGGAAATAAACAGCAGCACGAACATGAGTTTGTATGAGCAGATGGTCACAGATGAACACAGATGAACACAGCAACAAGAAAACAGATCAGCATCAGCACAATGTGATATTTTGCAGTGTTTATTTTTTATTTTATTTTTATTTATTCATGAGTCTAACAGCCTCAGGGTAGAAGCTGTTCCTCAGTCTAGTGGTTCTACATTTGATGCTCCTCAACCTCCGTCCTGAGGGGAGTGGGGCAAAGAGTGAGTGTGCTGGGTGAGTGAGGTCTTTCATGATGCAGGTGGCTCTTTTCCTGCATCTGGAGGTGTAAATGTCTGTGATGGTGGGGAGACTGACTCCAACAGACTTCTGTGCAGCCTTCACCACTCTCTGTAGAGCTTTCCTCTCTTCAACTGTGCAGCCTCCATGCCACACGTTGATGCTGGAGCACAGGACGCTCTCCACTGCACACCTGTAGAACGAGGTGAGAACTGGGCTGCTCAGACCAGCACGTCTCAGCCGTCTGAGGAAGTAGAGTCTCTGATGACC
Organism: Garcialebias charrua; assembly: GCA_038048925.1. Classification (NCBI taxonomy): domain Eukaryota; kingdom Metazoa; phylum Chordata; class Actinopteri; order Cyprinodontiformes; family Rivulidae; genus Garcialebias; species Garcialebias charrua. The sequence goes on along the minus strand of JBBPBX010024330.1, from coordinate 1,594 downwards.
TTTCTTGATCAGGCTGGTGGTGTTGTTGCTCCAGCTGAGGTTATCATTCATGTGTACACCCAAGTATTTGTAGCTGGAGACCACTTCCACTGCAGACCCACCTATTTTCAGTGGGGCGTGGGTGTGTTTGTTCCTTCTGAAGTCCACAATCATCTCCTTTGTCTTCTTCACATTCATGTGAAGATTATTCTCTTTGCACCAGCTCTCCAGGTGTTCCACCTCCTGTCTGTAGCTGGACTCATCATTGTTTGTGATGCATCCCACCACCGCTGTATCATCTGCAAACTTAACAATATGACAGCCTGGAAGTGTGGCTGTACAATCATATGTGAGCAGAGTGAACAGAAGGGGGCTCAGCACACATCCTTGAGGAGAGCCAGTGCTGAGGGTTATGGTGGAGGAGGAGAAGTTGTGGATCTTCACGGACTGTGGTCTGTCTGTTAAGAAGTCTAGTACCCAGTTACAAATAGAGGGGCTTAGTCCAAGTGTAGATAGTTTGTCTATCAGAGTTTGGGGGATCATGGTGTTGAAGGCAGATGTGAAGTCCACAAAGAGCAGACGCACGTATGAGTCCTTCTGATCCAGGTGGGTGAGAGCAGTGTGGACCACGGAAGAAATGGCGTCCTCTGTTGATCGGTTCTCACGGTATGCGTATTGATGAGGGTCCTCGTTGATGTTGACGGTTGCCTTGATGTGGGTCATGACCAGTTTCTCAAAACATTTAGCGACTATCGGGGTGAGGGCCACTGGTCTATAGTCATTCAGACCAGTCACTGTGGAGCTCTTTGGGACTGGGATGATGGTCGCGGTCTTCAGGCAGGTGGGAACTGACTCCAGTGCAAGTGAGGTGGTGAAGATGTCAGCCAGCACCTCACAGAGCTGGTCCGCACATTCCTTCAGAACTTTCCCTGGGATGTTGTCTGGTCCGGTTGCTTTATGAGGATTAATCTTTCTGAGACTGCCTCTCACTTCTGCTGCGGTCACTCTGAGATGCTCTTCATCTGGTGATGAGGTGAGTCTGGTGCTAGCTGGTCTGTTTGGATCATCAAAACGTGCATAAAACTTATTGAGGGCATCAGGCAGAGATGGGTCCCTGGGGCATTGTTTGTTCTTGCCTTTGTAATCTGTTATGCATTTAATACCCTTCCACATGCTCCGTGGGTCTTGTGAGGTGAACTGTCCCTCGATCCTCTGTGCATACGTGGCCTTGGCCTTCTTAATGCCATCCTTCAGTTCTTTCCTGCTCTTTCTCAGCTCCTCTTTATCTCCTGACTTGAATGCAGTGTCCCTGGCTGCTAGCAAGGCGTGAACTTCTTTATTTAACCAGGGTTTCCGGTTCGGGTAGGATTTAACATATTTTTTTATGGATACATTTTCAGAGCATGTACTGATGTAGCCCAGGACTGAGGAAGCATAGAGTTCCATATCCACTGAGCTTCCATCAGTAGCTGCTTCTCTGAAAACAGACCAGTTTGTCTTCTCAAAACAGTCTCTCAACATGGGGGAACTATCTTGAGGCCAGATTCTTATCTCTCTTTGTTCCGGCTTGGAGCGCCTGAGTGGGGGGAGTTGTCTTGGGGCCAGGATCAGAGAG
>JBBPBX010024329.1:21497-39763 GCA_038048925.1 Garcialebias charrua | reverse complement strand
GAAGAGCTCGCGTCGTTTCGTTGAGCCATGGTGAAGGTTTGTTTTTTGAAGATGCCTGTTTGAGAGGAGCGATGGAGTCCAAGATCGTTGTGCAGGTGTGATGGAAGGAGCTGATGAAGTCCTCAGGATGTAGAGATGTAGAGAATAAACTTTTCCAGTTTTAGATGAATTAGGATTAACTTTTTTTTTCTATTTACAAAATGCCAGAATAATGAGAGTGAGAATTTTTAAAGGAAATATTTATTACTTTTTTCAAAGTCAAAAGTTCAAATACACTTCATTAGTATTTGTACCATTGCATGACTTGGGTCAGACGTTTTGGATCTTCTCACAATAGTTGGCAGGAATTTTGTCCCATTCCTCCTGACAGAACTGGTTGAACTGGGCCATGTTTGGAGACTGCCTTGCTCCCACTTGACGTTTCAGTTTTGTCTATAAATTTTCTACAGGATTGAGCTCAGGACTTTGTGATGGCCACTCCAAAACATTGACTTCTCCTGGTCTGTAACCAGTTTGGCAGTATGGTTCCAGTCTGTAACCAGTTTGGCAGTATGGTTCCAGTCTGTTACCAGTTTGGCAGTATGGTTCCAGTCTGTAACCAGTTTGGCAGTATGGTTCCAGTCTGTTACCAGTTTGGCAGTATGGTTCCACTCTGTAACCAGTTTGGCAGTATGGTTCCAGTCTGTAACCAGTTTGGCAGTATGGTTCCAGTCTGTTACCAGTTTGGCAGTATGGTTCCAGTCTGTAACCAGTTTGGCAGTATGGTTCCAGTCTGTAACCAGTTTGGCAGTATGGTTCCAGTCTGTAACCAGTTTGGCAGTATGGTTCCAGTCTGTAACCAGTTTGGCAGTATGGTTCCAGTCTGTTACCAGTTTGGCAGTATGGTTCCAGTCTGTAACCAGTTTGGCAGTATGGTTCCAGTCTGTAACCAGTTTGGCAGTATGGTTCCAGTCTGTAACCAGTTTGGCAGTATGGTTCCAGTCTGTAACCAGTTTGGCAGTATGGTTCCAGTCTGTAACCAGTTTGGCAGTATGGTTCCAGTCTGTAACCAGTTTGGCAGTATGGTTCCAGTCTGTAACCAGTTTGGCAGTATGGTTCCAGTCTGTAACCAGTTTGGCAGTATGGTTCCAGTCTGTTACCAGTTTGGCAGTATGGTTCCAGTCTGTAACCAGTTTGGCAGTATGGTTCCAGTCTGTAACCAGTTTGGCAGTATGGTTCCAGTCTGTAACCAGTTTGGCAGTATGGTTCCAGTCTGTTACCAGTTTGGCAGTATGGTTCCAGTCTGTAACCAGTTTGGCAGTATGGTTCCAGTCTGTAACCAGTTTGGCAGTATGGTTCCAGTCTGTTACCAGTTTGGCAGTATGGTTCCAGTCTGTAACCAGTTTGGCAGTATGGTTCCAGTCTGTAACCAGTTTGGCAGTATGGTTCCAGTCTGTAACCAGTTTGGCAGTATGGTTCCAGTCTGTAACCAGTTTGGCAGTATGGTTCCAGTCTGTAACCAGTTTGGCAGTATGGTTCCAGTCTGTTACCAGTTTGGCAGTATGGTTCCAGTCTGTAACCAGTTTGGCAGTATGGTTCCAGTCTGTAACCAGTTTGGCAGTATGGTTCCAGTCTGTTACCAGTTTGGCAGTATGGTTCCAGTCTGTAACCAGTTTGGCAGTATGGTTCCAGTCTGTAACCAGTTTGGCAGTATGGTTCCAGTCTGTAACCAGTTTGGCAGTATGGTTCCAGTCTGTAACCAGTTTGGCAGTATGGTTCCAGTCTGTAACCAGTTTGGCAGTATGGTTCCAGTCTGTAACCAGTTTGGCAGTATGGTTCCAGTCTGTTACCAGTTTGGCAGTATGGTTCCAGTCTGTTACCAGTTTGGCAGTATGGTTCCAGTCTGTAACCAGTTTGGCAGTATGGTTCCAGTCTGTAACCAGTTTGGCAGTATGGTTCCAGTCTGTTACCAGTTTGGCAGTATGGTTCCAGTCTGTAACCAGTTTGGCAGTATGGTTCCAGTCTGTAACCAGTTTGGCAGTATGGTTCCAGTCTGTAACCAGTTTGGCAGTATGGTTCCAGTCTGTAACCAGTTTGGCAGTATGGTTCCAGTCTGTAACCAGTTTGGCAGTATGGTTCCAGTCTGTAACCAGTTTGGCAGTATGGTTCCAGTCTGTAACCAGTTTGGCAGTATGGTTCCAGTCTGTAACCAGTTTGGCAGTATGGTTCCAGTCTGTTACCAGTTTGGCAGTATGGTTCCAGTCTGTAACCAGTTTGGCAGTATGGTTCCAGTCTGTAACCAGTTTGGCAGTATGGTTCCAGTCTGTAACCAGTTTGGCAGTATGGTTCCAGTCTGTAACCAGTTTGGCAGTATGGTTCCAGTCTGTAACCAGTTTGGCAGTATGGTTCCAGTCTGTAACCAGTTTGGCAGTATGGTTCCAGTCTGTTACCAGTTTGGCAGTATGGTTCCAGTCTGTAACCAGTTTGGCAGTATGGTTCCAGTCTGTAACCAGTTTGGCAGTATGGTTCCAGTCTGTTACCAGTTTGGCAGTATGGTTCCAGTCTGTAACCAGTTTGGCAGTATGGTTCCAGTCTGTAACCAGTTTGGCAGTATGGTTCCAGTCTGTAACCAGTTTGGCAGTATGGTTCCAGTCTGTTACCAGTTTGGCAGTATGGTTCCAGTCTGTAACCAGTTTGGCAGTATGGTTCCAGTCTGTAACCAGTTTGGCAGTATGGTTCCAGTCTGTTACCAGTTTGGCAGTATGGTTCCAGTCTGTAACCAGTTTGGCAGTATGGTTCCAGTCTATAACCAGTTTGGCAGTATGGTTCCAGTCTGTAACCAGTTTGGCAGTATGGTTCCAGTCTGTAACCAGTTTGGCAGTATGGTTCCAGTCTGTAACCAGTTTGGCAGTATGGTTCCAGTCTGTAACCAGTTTGGCAGTATGGTTCCAGTCTGTAACCAGTTTGGCAGTATGGTTCCAGTCTGTAACCAGTTTGGCAGTATGGTTCCAGTCTGTAACCAGTTTGGCAGTATGGTTCCAGTCTGTTACCAGTTTGGCAGTATGGTTCCAGTCTGTAACCAGTTTGGCAGTATGGTTCCAGTCTGTAACCAGTTTGGCAGTATGGTTCCAGTCTGTTACCAGTTTGGCAGTATGGTTCCAGTCTGTAACCAGTTTGGCAGTATGGTTCCAGTCTGTAACCAGTTTGGCAGTATGGTTCCAGTCTGTAACCAGTTTGGCAGTATGGTTCCAGTCTGTAACCAGTTTGGCAGTATGGTTCCAGTCTGTAACCAGTTTGGCAGTATGGTTCCAGTCTGTAACCAGTTTGGCAGTATGGTTCCAGTCTGTAACCAGTTTGGCAGTATGGTTCCAGTCTGTTACCAGTTTGGCAGTATGGTTCCAGTCTGTAACCAGTTTGGCAGTATGGTTCCAGTCTGTAACCAGTTTGGCAGTATGGTTCCAGTCTGTAACCAGTTTGGCAGTATGGTTCCAGTCTGTAACCAGTTTGGCAGTATGGTTCCAGTCTGTAACCAGTTTGGCAGTATGGTTCCAGTCTGTAACCAGTTTGGCAGTATGGTTCCAGTCTGTAACCAGTTTGGCAGTATGGTTCCAGTCTGTAACCAGTTTGGCAGTATGGTTCCAGTCTGTAACCAGTTTGGCAGTATGGTTCCAGTCTGTAACCAGTTTGGCAGTATGGTTCCAGTCTGTAACCAGTTTGGCAGTATGGTTCCAGTCTGTAACCAGTTTGGCAGTATGGTTCCAGTCTGTAACCAGTTTGGCAGTATGGTTCCAGTCTGTAACCAGTTTGGCAGTATGGTTCCAGTCTGTTACCAGTTTGGCAGTATGGTTCCAGTCTGTAACCAGTTTGGCAGTATGGTTCCAGTCTGTAACCAGTTTGGCAGTATGGTTCCAGTCTGTAACCAGTTTGGCAGTATGGTTCCAGTCTGTAACCAGTTTGGCAGTATGGTTCCAGTCTGTAACCAGTTTGGCAGTATGGTTCCAGTCTGTAACCAGTTTGGCAGTATGGTTCCAGTCTGTAACCAGTTTGGCAGTATGGTTCCAGTCTGTAACCAGTTTGGCAGTATGGTTCCAGTCTGTAACCAGTTTGGCAGTATGGTTCCAGTCTGTAACCAGTTTGGCAGTATGGTTCCAGTCTGTTACCAGTTTGGCAGTATGGTTCCAGTCTGTAACCAGTTTGGCAGTATGGTTCCAGTCTGTAACCAGTTTGGCAGTATGGTTCCAGTCTGTTACCAGTTTGGCAGTATGGTTCCAGTCTGTAACCAGTTTGGCAGTATGGTTCCAGTCTGTAACCAGTTTGGCAGTATGGTTCCAGTCTGTAACCAGTTTGGCAGTATGGTTCCAGTCTGTAACCAGTTTGGCAGTATGGTTCCAGTCTGTAACCAGTTTGGCAGTATGGTTCCAGTCTGTAACCAGTTTGGCAGTATGGTTCCAGTCTGTAACCAGTTTGGCAGTATGGTTCCAGTCTGTAACCAGTTTGGCAGTATGGTTCCAGTCTGTAACCAGTTTGGCAGTATGGTTCCAGTCTGTAACCAGTTTGGCAGTATGGTTCCAGTCTGTAACCAGTTTGGCAGTATGGTTCCAGTCTGTAACCAGTTTGGCAGTATGGTTCCAGTCTGTAACCAGTTTGGCAGTATGGTTCCAGTCTGTAACCAGTTTGGCAGTATGGTTCCAGTCTGTAACCAGTTTGGCAGTATGGTTCCAGTCTGTAACCAGTTTGGCAGTATGGTTCCAGTCTGTAACCAGTTTGGCAGTATGGTTCCAGTCTGTTACCAGTTTGGCAGTATGGTTCCAGTCTGTAACCAGTTTGGCAGTATGGTTCCAGTCTGTAACCAGTTTGGCAGTATGGTTCCAGTCTGTAACCAGTTTGGCAGTATGGTTCCAGTCTGTAACCAGTTTGGCAGTATGGTTCCAGTCTGTAACCAGTTTGGCAGTATGGTTCCAGTCTGTAACCAGTTTGGCAGTATGGTTCCACTCTGTAACCAGTTTGGCAGTATGGTTCCAGTCTGTAACCAGTTTGGCAGTATGGTTCCAGTCTGTTACCAGTTTGGCAGTATGGTTCCAGTCTGTAACCAGTTTGGCAGTATGGTTCCAGTCTGTAACCAGTTTGGCAGTATGGTTCCAGTCTGTAACCAGTTTGGCAGTATGGTTCCAGTCTGTAACCAGTTTGGCAGAATGGTTCCAGTCTGTAACCAGTTTGGCTGAATGGTTCCAGTCTGTAACCAGTTTGGCTGAATGGTTCCAAATAGGCTAGGGCCGCCACTGACGAACCACGAGTAAACCTGCAGTCTGAGAGTGAGGTGCTGTTAGGAAAACATGGAACAATAAGATCTGTAATATAAAATGGAGCTAGATTGTTGAAAGCTTTGTAGGTTAGAAGATTTAGATTTTTTAAATTTGAATAAAACTTTCTCATTAAGGTGTTATTTATAAGACTGAGTTTGTTGCAGCTCCTCAGACTGAAGAAGTCTTTTGAAAAAAAAGACAAAATATTTCAACAAAGAAGAATCCATCCAGAGGATCTGACTCAACCTTGTTAGGTGCAGCATCCAAATACATGTGGACGGTGGAGCTGCCACTCACTTTAGGAGTAGTTCACCATTTTTAAGAACACTTTTTAAAAAATGAAAAAGTTTTTTTTATATATACACCCAGTACAACCAGCATGTTGCTATTCTCCCACATGGCAAATACAGACACACATCAAGGGTACATGTGAATTTTTTAATGTACAATCAACAGCAGCATCTTCAATTGATGCAAACACATAAGAGCTGTGCACTGCTGGTTCCAGTTCAAGTGCACACCAGCTTCCAGTTCCTTACAACAGGACAGAAGCTGATGCAGCGACTTGTCTCAAAACATCAGCTGTTAAATATTTAAGTCTCTAAAATGTGTCTGCTGCTCTCACAGCTGCATGGTGGTTACATGGTGTTTTCACTTTCACTTAATAAAATAGGTTTGAGTCCATTTTTCTGTATGATTTTAGAGGAGTATGTTTTGTACACATGTGAAAATGTTGAATCGTGAACCTCTCCTTTGAGACTTCTAATTAAGAGTGCATCTTTTCATCTGCAGAAATCACTTTGAAGATGCAACACAGGCTTTATTCTAAAAACAGAACCCAGAAGACCAGAGGCTGCATTTCTAATACGGGTTCTCAATAAATTGTCCATTTCGCTCCGTTTCCTTCAACTCTGAACAGTTTTTCAGTCCCCACTGAAGAGAACCCTCCCACAGTATGATGCTGCCACCACCGTGCTTCACTGTGGGGACAGTGCTTACTCATCTGACCACATAGATGTTACTTAACTGATGCAGTCAAAGAAAAAGGGGATGAATACACAACTTCTTCCTTTTAGTATTTAAAACAAATTCTTATTTTTTTTATCAGGAGTGTTTTGTGTAGGTTCATAATAAAAACAAAAAATTCAATCTAAATATCATGGAGGGGTGAATCCTTTTGCAGCTCACTGAACTAACTGCAGCTGCTCTCACACAAATACACACAAACACTCAGAGCAACAAGCTTAAGATGAATTATTTTATTTTGAAATCTGCGTGCACACACATAATGGAAAGTTTATTGTTGGTGCTGCTGGAGTTCACACGTGGCTCCGTCACTTTCTTCATGAAGGTGACTCCAAACCAAACTGCAGGTGCGTTACGTCCACCTGCAGCGTTTACAGTTGACTTCTGTTGTAAAGTCTGCAGAGTTTTACTCTGCCATGATTTAAACCATCGGTTCTTAAACCAACAAATGATCCGTGGCAGAAACAACACACAACCTCCAACCCTGGAGAACCACACTCCTCACCTCTTGGGACACTTACAGTACAAATACGATGGTTTTACATGTAACTTCTGTAGATGTGACTTGAACCACTCCTGGTGTGTTTAAAATCGTGGGACTTTCAAGAGTTGGAAACTTTCCACGAGAATTAACAGAAACTTATGAGAATAAACCTTCAACCCAGATGACTAAAACTCGGCCCTTTACAAGGATTTGATGTACAGTTGGAGAATATATTTTAACACAGTCTGGACTAAACAGGTTTCAAGCAGGAACACGAGTGGGTCTACGCTGTTCCTCCAACACGTGCACACATTTCTAGAAACCTGGACCATATTTCTGAGCTTTGAGCACAAAACTACTGAAGCTAAACAGCCGAGCTCAAGGAGCAACATGAAGCTTTGCTGATATGAATGAGTAAAACACTGCTGTGATGTGAACACATCATCCAAATAAAAAGGCTTTAACATCCAAATCTCACATTGTTGTTGTTGTTTCTCCTGCTCCAACCTGGAAGACGCACTTCTTTGATTTTATCCCAACATTCATGCACGTTCACAAAATGTTCAAGCAGGAGTATCAGGAAGGAAAAGGTCAGAACCTGGTTACAGATTTTAAGCTTCCCAGCTTCACTTCACATGTAAAGTTCTTTAAGTGATACGTCCCTGTGTGAACCTTAAGTGTCCAAACAGGACCGTCGTTAACAGCAGGACACCATGTCCCACTGAAATGTTTAGGGAAGTCCTTTAAACGTTCTGCAACACGAGGACCAACTGAAAGGTGTAGGCATGTAGATCTGTGAAGCAGAAGTGTGTATAAAATGTGCTAACATGTTCTTGACGTGCCGATAAGGAAGGTGGCAAATTCCTACATCTGTGTAAAATAGCTCATTTATGAGAACGGACCAGAACTTGAGATAATAAAAGTTACAGAAAAAAAAACTAAAGATTCTTGTTTTATTCAAATCACGAGGAAAAAAAAGTTGAGCGGCACATTAAACTGTAGACGAAATTAGAAACTGAGCTCATCTTAACCCCCAAAAACACAAACTCTAAATGATTAAATGATTAGAACGGTTTGTTTCTGTCCTCATCTTAACTTATAAAACGCTGAAGGAAACGTGTGACACCAGAGAAGTCCTTGCTGTGATAACTGTCTAGAAAACCCAAAGATAATAAACCTTGTAAAATCGTACAGATCAAAAGGAATGGAAGATTTAGCAGCTTTAAAGTGAAAACCCTGGCACATGATGAACGTGGAGGCTGTTCTGCTCCTGAAGCTCCACTCACTCTGAAGAACAACCAAAGGCACCCTAAATGTTGCATTCCTCTTCACTTTGCGTCACCTGTTCGTCTGAATAGAAAAGTTCCTCCGTTGAAGTGAAAGTCTCAGGAGTCTGATCCCTGATCATGGCGGTCCTCTTCCTGCTCTCCTTCACATCATCTCCATCCCTCCACGACTGACGTGCACGTCTTCAGGTGAGGTGTTAGCGTGCTGCTTTGGCCTCTTCGGCTTCTTTCTCTGATAGAAAAAACAAAACAAACAACATTAAAAAAACTGCTGGGACGTCATCAGTGTTTCCTCTAACATTATACAAGGAGGGCGCCCCGCCCGCTCAACACAACAGACGTGCTAGCTAAAAAGCTACAGAGGTAATGCTCCATGTCCATCACGCTGAGCGGTTTCCTTCACTCACCCATGGTTGACCACTGTCGGCACAAACACACAACACAGACATGTCTCCGTCCAGTAAAACCATTAAGAACCTCACTTTATGTTGCATAAGAAAAGCAATGCACATATCTTATTGAACGCCATCTTTTTTTACAACTTGCAACCTGCTCAGTAACAGGCGGCAATGTCGCCTCGTTACTGAGAAGCAGGAGGCCGTACTGCGACAGAAGCCGTTTTCACACTGCACAGCCCTCCCCGGCCCAGCTCGTCCCGGGTTGCCCCTGAGCCCAGCCTGGCTCGCCCCCGCTCATTTTGCATTGTGCAGAGATTATTATTAGTCATGGGCGTAGCCAGGGTTTTATGAGGGGTGGTTCCTTTATAGGTAAAGTGAAAATGAAAAATGAAAAAAAAAGGAGTTTGTGTTAACCACAGGTATACCACAAACTCTCTTTTTTTAAAATCCAATAAAAGACAAATGTAAAATAAGTTCAACCAAGTGGATCGAACCCGAGTCGAGATAAAGTTTAGAGTGGCAACCCGACGGGCTTCCAGTGAACCACCGAGGCGTGTTGCTCTTTCCAGGAGTCCACTTTTCCTATAAAGGAACCACTCCTCATAAAATCCTGGCTACGTGCAAGAGTTAGAGAATATTAGTTATAGTTAATGAAATTCAGCTCGCGCTGAAAGGAGGAAATACTCTGTATGGGTGCGCGCTTCATGTTATTTACGTTCTAAAATAAGCTGATTTGTAATCAGTTATTAACAAAAATTAAACTCTGAAACACTAATATATATATTCAGCTAACAATTTTTTTTAGGCGTTCCTGTAGTTAAAATCTAATGAAATTCAGCTCGCGCTGAGGTTGTTGTTAGAACGAGTTGATGACTCAACACGAAGCAGTCCCGCCCCTGCTGCAAACAACGAACCAAACGATGAGCAGTACATGACGTCAAACTGGGCCCGGGAGCTCGGCCCGCTTAGAACCTCCGTCGGTCGGGTTTTAAAACTCGGGCTGACGCCGGCCCGAAAAGGCAAATACGAACAAGACGAACCCGGGTTGGGCCGGGGAGGGCTGTGCAGTGCAAAAACGGCTAGAGTGAGTCCGACCAGAGGAGTCTGTTGTCAGACACATGAGCTGGGAACGGTCAGTGGACCCTAGCGGCCGAAAGTGGTACTGCTCCATTTTTTTTCTTCAGAATGAATGGAAACGGTTATATTTAATCCAAAAATTGGTCTAAAAATATGGGAAAAAATCCATAAATATGTTGCTTCGCTGTATAAGTCGCAGAACATGCAAATTAGAGAAAAAAAACTGCGAATTATACGCCGGAAAATACGGTACTCATCTACTTCACTGTTTGATTTTCATTTTCTAAACGGGTTCTGACATGTGCTTCATGTTTTTTTTTTAACCTTTCCTGAGTTCCTCTCTCTTCTTGGAAGCGTCTTCTCTTTGTTTTTTGATGATAGCCAGTCGGGCCAAGTCCGCCCTGGCCTGATCGGTCTTGCCTTCCAGATGGAGCTTCATGTAGCGTTCCTTTGCCTTCTGCTTCTCTATCTCCTCTCTGAACGACAGATAAATAAGGAAAACGTAAAAAAGTGATGCTTAAAAAGTTAAAACCGCCTTAGAAGAGACAAAACTCTGAAATATTGATTGTTGGGGAGGCGCTCACCTCTCTCTGCGAGACAGCTCTCTGGGAGCAGCGACGTCCACTTCAGTCACCTTCTTGCTCTTCTGGGAAACACGGTTGGGATTTTCAATCTCTATGAGCCCCTCCACTCCACTCCTTTTCTTTCTCTGGGATTAAAAGAAAACTTTCAGCCTTAATCTCTAATTGAAGCCAATCCATTACTGACAAACTTCTGCCAAGCTTAGCTTTGTTCTTGAAATTAATTTTTGTCTCCTTAGTTGTTGTCTTTATAATATTGACCAGCTCACAGTGAAACAGCACAATACTACCACACGCCTAACTGCTAGAAAAAACATTTCTGAAAAAGATTTGTGATGTGACTTCTGTAGGAATTGCTGAGAAGGCATTTTCAAAAATACTCAGATGATAATTTAATAAAGCACTGAAGATCAGCTGCAACATTCAATAAATTCCAGAAAGTACAAGAAGCTGAGGCGGCAAAAAGGAGCCACGACTCAATCTAGACATAACTGAGCTTGTAGAAAGATGAACTCTGGGACCATTATCAAACAAACACACTGATAACACGTTACCAGTCAGTTCCAGAGAAAATCAACGTTGCTTTTGGACACGCATCAGTTTCCATGAACCTAATGGACAATGTGTTTTAGCATCTGAATAAGCAAATTATTTACAATCCCAAATCTGTTTGAAGGTTGACCAATAAAGGGATTAAATATGACTGGACATTATTTTTACAAGTTGATCATAACACAGGCTCTGAGGATCAGCCGTATGATTCTTTAATGTTTAGCTCCTGAAGGTACTTTAGTTTTTTGACAGCTACAGCTCATTAGCCAGGTCAAATTTTTTGTCAGGATGGCACCATCTAGTGGGCATCCTGTTGGTCTTGTCTGTTTCCCTTGTGATGTTTTTCTGTTTTATTAGTTTCCTTTCTAGTTTAGTCTCCATGTTTGATTACTCTGTTTAACCTCCAGTTCAGTCTCCTTGTTTATTTACTCTTGGTTTAACAATTTATTAGTTTCTAGTTTACTTTCCATGTTTCAGGTTTAGTTCCCAGTCCTGCTCTGTGTCTTTAATAAGTTAATTGTTCCCAGGTGTTTTGTGATTGTGTCCTGTCTTGTCTGGGTGTGTATATAGCTTGCCTGTCAGTCTGTTCCTTGTGGTGTCCTCGTTGGTCTCCCTTGTGTCTCTCCAGTCTTCACATGTAAGTGTTTTTGCTGCATCGCCAGCTGTTCATTTATATCATTAAATATTATGTTTTGTATAACTCTTTGGCCTCCTCGAGCTTCTTGTCTGCACCATTGGGTTCAAGCCTGCCTGTAAACCCTGACACTTTTAGAACGAACAAACATTAAGATTAGGTTGAAACCAAGAGGGAATTTTATTGCATTTATTTTAAATCCTCCTACTGAGCTCCATTTTCGTTGAACTACGACTCACTCACCATCGTCGTCAGCACATGGCTAAGGCGACTTTCTATTTACTTATTTTTGGCTGAGTTTACAGCAACAGAATAACTACCATATTTTTCGCCTTATAGGTCGTATTATTTGCATAATTTACATGCTCTGCGACTTACAGGCCAAAGCGACATATTTATGGATTTTCCCCCCCTCCCCATATTTATTAAAAAAAATGGCTGAAATATGACTGTTTTCATTCATTCTGACTGGGGTAAAAAAATATACTGTATATAATCAGAACAAGCGCTCAATACAAAAACAACTGGACTTTAACCCCTACTGTTAAGCTGTGATGTGTTGTTTCGTCAATTTACATAGAATGGGTTTGTTATCTCAGGTATGTGTGGGCGTTATTTCAGCTTCCAATTTACATAAGTTGGTGTGTGGCATGTCAGCCTGTATAAAACTTCTCTGTCACACAGCTGCTCCTTTGAATTGAAAAAGCCCTTTGGATAAAAGGTGAAACGTTTTCTGCAACAAATAAAGTCCAGTTGTTTTTGTATTGAGCGCTTGTTCTGATTTTATCATGTCCTGGACGACTGAGATTCTTCACCAGCATATACTCCCATATGGTCTAGCGGTTAGGATTCCTGGTTTTCACCCAGGCGGCCCGGGTTCGACTCCCGGTATGGGAACTACGGTTTTGGTTTTAGGGCAGCACGGTGGCACAACTGGTAGAGCTGCTGCCTCTCAGGGAGCAGGTCCCCGGTTCAAATCCCGGTCCGGGGACCTTTCTGGGTGGAGTTTGCATGTTCTCTCCGTGCATGTATGGGTTTTCTCCAGTTTCCTCCCAGAGTCCAAAAACATGCATGTTAGGCTGATTGGTAACTCTAAATTGACCCTGGGTATGAGTGAGACAGGTCCCTCTTGTAAATGAGTCCCCGTGGCTCAACGAGGCTAGCCTGTATAAATAAAGGTTGAATGAATGAATGAATACTGTATATATATTTTGAACAGTACCACTTTCAGCCACTAGATGGTAGCAGAGTAGTAGTAGCAATATGCCATGCCCTTGTATCATACAATAGGTAAACGTTAGCCTGGCCCTCGCCTTCCTGCACAGCTCCGCTCAATTCTCATTTCCCTTCACTGCACAGTCTGGGACTTCTCTCATAGACCACGATTTCTCCGGTAGATTTTTGACCGGACCAATCAGAGAACAGAAGGGGCGGAGTTTTGGCCCCTAACCCACGCCCCCACCTGTCCCAGCGAGCATTCGCATGTTCTCATTCAAAGCGATGCAAAGCGATGCAGGACTGTTGTATAAATGACACAAATGTATTAATCTCCCCTTCTTAATCCCTTATCTGGAGTTATCTTTTGTTTTTTTGGCCAAAAGTCAAGTGTTCGCTCCCTCCTCCTCCTCTCCCTCCGCTGAACAAGGAAATGCCCCCACCTGTCTCAGCGCGCAGCCAGCGAGCAGTTCTCATTCAAAGCGATGCAGGACTGTTTTATATGTGACACAAATTTATTAATTTCCCCTTCTTAATCCCTTATCTGGAGTTTTCTTTTGTTTTTTTCCCAAAAGTCAAGTGTTCGCTCCCTCCTCCCTCCTCCTCCTCCTCTCCCTCCGCTGAACAAGGAAATGCCTCAGGTTGTCACGAGAGAATTAAAGTCAGGTTTTAAGTTGCTGCCCGAGTCCCATCAGATTTCCTGGTCTTCTGGTGTGTTGGACCAGCGATCCATGGTTTTATTTTATTTTATTAGGACGTTTTATTAACATATAAACACAATATGCAACGGAGCGAGAGAAAATTCAGCAGGAGGCGGAGCTGAAGTCAAGTTCAGCAGACCACGGGGGAGCAGCCATCAGCAGAGGCCACGCCTCCAGCAAGAATTGATTGTCAATGGACAAAGTCCAAACCCTTGTCTGAAGCGAAGTGAAGGACAGGGTCTGGTTTTAACCAGGCTAGGTAAACGTGGCTGTAATGACAAATTCTAAAAAGTTCAATACAAAAACAACTGGACTTTACCTCATACCTGCAAACTCAGAAGGGATGAAAAAGGTGACAAACGTTGCGCCAACACCCCCCCCCCACCCCCAAAAAAAGATTTTGTAATTTTTTAACATGCTTCAGGTAAAAGTCATTTACTAACCTAATTTAATGAGGACATAAATAGGAAAGATTGTGTCAACCAAAAAATTAACAACCAACAACAGCAGCAAGTCAAATACAGCAGAACATTTTGCTAACAATGCGCTGCTCCGAGTCAACAGATGCATTTAAAAACTTAAGACTTATCTCTTCAGACAGGCTTTTGGTTAATTTTGTACATTGATTTTAGAGTTTGTTATGTTTTACCTTTTTGTATAGTACTTCTGTGATTTTATTTTTCCTTTTGTAAAGCACTTTGTGACTCATGTCTGTGAAATGTGCTATATAAATAAAACTTACTTACTTACTAACAGTAAAAACTCATTTCTTAAATGTTTTGCCAGAAATTTTTGAATAAAGTAGATGCCATTTCCTGCATTCTGGTGTATTTTAAAAAAATTGTTAAGACATCTATGTATACCTACATGTAAACACTTGATTCAATAACTTATTTTAGAGACATCTATAACAAAATAAAGTCAAGTCCTGTGGACAGATTAAAAAATAGTTTAAATTATTATTGATCATGCATCAGGATATTTTAGAGACACCTTTTTCAACTAGTTCATACAGACATCATCCTGTTTTTACACTCACTCCTGTGGCTAAGATCATGAAATTAATGTGACAATTTATCACAGTGACTTTAGGAGTGCAATAGTCCATCCATCCATCCATTTTCTTCCGCTTATCCGGGGTCGGGTCGCGGGGGTAGCAGCCCAAGTAGGGAGGCCCAGACTTCCCTCTCCCCAGCCACATGGAGCAGCTCCTCCGGGGGAATCCCAAGGCGTTCCCAGGCCAGCCGAGAAACATAGTCCCTCCAGCGTGTCCTGGGTCTTCCTCTGGGTCTCCTCCCGGTGGGACATGCCCGGAACACCTCACCAGGGAGGCGTCCAGGAGGCATCCTAACCAGATGCCCGAGCCACCTCAACTGGCTCCTCTCGATGTGGAGAAGCAGCGGCTCTACTCCGAGTCCCTCCCGGATGACTGAGCTTCTCACCCTATCTCTAAGGGAGAGTCCAGACACCCTGCGGAGAAAACTCATTTCAGCCGCTTGTATCCGAGATCTCGTTCTTTCGGTCATAACCCAGAGCTCATGACCATAGATGAGGGTGGGAACGTAGATCGATCGGTAAATTGAGAGCTTTGCCTTTTGACTCAGCTCTCTCTTCACCACGACAGACCGGTACAGCACCCGCTTCACTGCGGACGCTGCACCTATCCGCCTATCAATCTCACGCTCCAGTTTTCCCTCATTTGTGAACAAGACCCCGAGATACTTAAACTCCTCCACTTGGGGCAGGACCTCCTCCCCGACCCAGAGAGGGCATGCTACCCTTTTCCGGCTCAAGACCATGGCCTCGGATTTGGAGGAACTGATCCTCATCCCGGCCGCATCACATTCAGCTGCAAACCGCTCCAGCGAAAGCTGTAGATCACGAACTGATGAAGCCAATAGGACCACATCATCTGCAAAAAACAGAGAAGCGATTCTAAGGTCACCAAAACGGATCCTCTCAACACCTTGGCTGCGCCTAGAAATTCTGTCCATAAAAGTTATGAACAGAATCCGGTGACAAAGGGCAACCTTGGCGGAGTCCAACTCTCACCGGAAACGAGCCTGACTTACTGCCAGCGATACAGACCATGCTCTGACACCGGTCGTACAGGGACCTAACAGCCCATATCAAAGGGCCTGGTACCCCATACTCCCGGAGTACCCCCCACAGAACCCCCCGAGGGACGCGGTCGAATGCCTTCTCCAAGTCCACAAAGCACATGTAAACTGGTTGGGCAAACTCCCACGCACCCTCCAGGACCCTGCTGAGGGTGTAGAGCTGGTCTAGTGTTCCACGACCAGGACGAAAACCACACTGCTCCTCCTGAATCCGAGGTTCGACTATCCGACGGACCCTCCTCTCCAGAACCCCTGAATAGACCTTACCAGGGAGGCTTAAGAGTGTGATCCCCTATAGTTGGAACACACCCTACGGTCCCCCTTTTTGAATAGGGGAACCACCACCCCAGTCTGCCAATCCAAGGGAACTGCCCCCGATGTCCACGCGATATTGCAGAGTTGCGTAAGCCAACACAACCCCACAACATCCAGAGCCCTAAGGAACTCAGGACGAATCTCATCCACCCCCGGAGCCCTGCCACCACGGAGCTTTTTAACCACCTTGGCGACCTCAGCACCAGAGATTGGAGAGCCCGACCCAAAATCCCCAGGCTCCGCTTCCTCAGTGGAAGACGTGCCAGTAGGATTGAGGAGGTCTTCGAAGTATTCCGCCCACCGACTCACAACATCCCGAGTTGAGGTCAACAGCACGCCATCCCCACCATAAATGGTGTTGGTCGCGTACCGCTTTCCCCCCCTGAGACGCCGGATGGTGGACCAGAATCGCCTCGAAGCCGTACGGAAGTCATTCTCCATGGCCTCTCCGAACTCCTCCCACGCCCGAGTTTTTGCCTCAGCAACCACCCGAGCCGCATGCCGCTTGGACTGCCGGTACCTATCTGCTGCTTCCGGGGTCCCACAGGCCAAAAAGGCCCAATAGGACTCCTTCTTCAGCTTGACAGCATCCCTCACCGCCGGTGTCCACCACCGGGTTCGAGGGTTGCCACCACGACAGGCACCAACAACCTTGCGGCCACAACTCTGATAAGCTGCCTCGACAATAGAGGCGCGGAACATGGCCCACTCGGGCTCAATGTCCCCCGCCTCCCTCGGAACGTGTTCAAAGCTCTCCCGGAGGTGGGAGTTAAAGCTCCGTCTTACGGGAGACTCTGCCAGACGTTCCCAGCAGACCCTCACAATACGTTTGGGCCTGCCAGGTCTGACCGGCATCCTCCCCCACCATCGGAGCCAACTCATCACCAGGTAGTGGTCAGTTGACAGCTCCGCCCCTCTCTTCACCCGAGTGTCCAAGACATGCGGCCGCAGATCAGATGAGACGACAACAAAGTCGATCATCGAGCTGCGACCTAGGGTGTCCTGGTGCCAAGAGCACATATGGACACCCTTATGCCTGAACATGGTGTTCGTTATGGACAATCCATGACGAGCACAGAAGTCCAACAACAGAACACCACTCGGGTTCAGATCAGGGGGGCCGTTCCTCCCAACCACACCCCTCCAGGTCTCACTGTCATTGCCCACGTGAGCGTTGAAGTCCCCCAGCAGAACAAGGGAGTCCCCAGGAGGCGCACCCTCCAATACCCCCTCCAAGGACTCCAAAAAGGGTGGGTAATCTGCTGCCGTTTGGCGCATAGGCACAAACAACAGTCAGAGCCCGTCCCCCACACGTAGCCGAAGGGAGGCTACCCTCTCGTTCACCGGGGTGAACCCCAACGTACAGGCACCAAGATGGGGGGCAACGAGTATGCCCACTCCTGCTCGGCCCCTCTCACCAGGGGCAACTCCAGAGTGCAATAGTTATTTTGTTAAATTTTTATTTAGTTTTATTTGTAACACAACATGCCATTTACAATGGTGACTCTCAAATGCACATATAAAAACATTAACTTTACCCAATAAACAGGTGACATTTTAATAACCACTAAACAGGTGACATTTTAATAACCACTAAACAGGTGACATTTTAAAGCTGGGGTATGTAAGATTGTAATGTAGTCTGTAACTTTTCAAACAATATATTTTGAACATATTTCTTCACTCTGTCACTATCTACTGACAGACTGATGTTAGACAAAGTAATCTCTGAAAAAAACTATAGTCCCCTTGCTTCTCTATCAGCATTTATAAAAACACTGAAAACACAAGAGTGACCAGGACACTGACAGCCAATAAAAACAGAGTTGTTTGTCACGCCCCAACCCACGCCCCCACCTGTCCCAGCCGCAGCTCGTTCTCATTCAAAGGATTGCAAAGCGATGCAGGACTGTTTTTTATGTGACACAAAATGTATTAAATATCCCTTCTTTATCCCAGAGCTGGACTTTTATTTAGTTTTTTTGCCAAAAGCCAAGTGATCGCTTCATCCTTCACTGACAGGAATGAGGAAATGGATTTGTCACGACTCACGAGCGAATTAAAACATGTCCAACGTTGCTTCGTGAACCTCTGATGATTTCTGCTGGATTTTGTGTTGTTGGATGAGTGATTCATGGTTTTATTAAATTTTTTAAACAGTTATATTATCATATAAACACAGAACTTCGGAGCGCAGAGACCGGAGGAGGTGGAGCATTCCAGACATTCCAGACCAGCGCTGACAGAAAGAGGAAGTCACGAGCGAATTAAATCATGTCCAAACGTTGCTTCGTGAACCTCTGATGATTTCTGCTGGATTTTGTGTTGTAGGACTAGCGCTCCATGGTTTTATTTTATTTTATTAGAAGGTTTTATTACCATAAACACAGAATATCGCAGCGGCTCTGAGCAGAGAGCAGCAGGGGGCGGAGCAGATCCCAAGTTCAGCGGAGCCCCACCGACTGAGCCATATATGGCTCTGAGGGGAGGGAGCAGAATGCTTTTCTGCGCTGAAAATATTTCTAAGTCCCAGAGTGTTCAAGAGTGTTCAAATATCGCAGATCCCAGCTTTAATAACCACCAACAGTGAATTTA